>JAQFVV010001743.1:0-49022 GCA_028023455.1 Epiperipatus broadwayi | reverse complement strand
TATTTTATATTTGTCTCATTTTATATAATTTGTATTCCATCTATGAAATACATAGTGACATATAATATAGCTAATTCATTTCTGAAGTCACCCTAAACAAGTATAAGCTCCTAGTAATTTACATGTAAGGCATGTGTGTTAAATTAAATTCCTCCCATAAAACAATTTTGGCTCCAAGATAAAAAAATATTCTGTTTAGATCCATCTTTTAGTTTTTTAAAAGAATTTCTTAAAAAAAAGCTATTCTAGTTTATTAGAACATATGATTCACCTCAGTTTTGCCAATCTTCTAAATTATGATTCCCCTGATAGCATTATTAATGAATTATTTTTTTTAATATTCCTATTGGGAGTTTTTGTCTTAAATTCAATTGGGCATAAGTATATGTATTATAACACTTTTATTAAATGTGTAAATATATAGTGTAGTACTGAGAATATATAATCTTATTTCGCAAAATAACTAAGTCCAAATGCACATATACTAACTTATATGTCAAGAAACCTATAGAATAATTTAGTAAACTTTTAAATAATGTCCTCTTCCTCATATCCATATCAATTTATTAGCTAGATAAAAAAATAGTTCAATTTATCTTATCACTCGTACTTATATATGGAAAATAACTCAAATGTTAACATTCAATATGAGTAAAATGTCATATTAGAAATTATTTTTGTAATATATTAGGTCAAATCAACTCATAAATTTCAGTAACCATCAGGTTGTAAATTTTAATAACTTGTCAATTCGTGTTAATAAATCTAAGACTATTAAATATATAGTTTTGAGAATGTAAACATACAAAAAGCTTAAGGCAAAACTAATCAATAAATAATAAAAACTACCCCAAATTCAACCAGATTAGCCAAGAAAAATTAAATTCTAAAAGACTATCACAAGATTTCACTGCTACAAGCAGACACTTCCATGTAAAGAATTACAAAATTTCAACATATTTTATACCTAAACATTACCCACAATTCCACTTTACCTCCCCTATATATCCTTCAATATTAACCCCTTTGAACCCGCTAATTATATTATTGGTTGTATGAGGTAAAAATCAAATCTTTTAATTGGCCAAACTCACAAACTGAAGACAAAGCCTATTGTTAAAACATATTCGCCAATTATATTAAATTCAACTCAGATATTGCTTATAAAAAGTATATTATTAATTTTTCAGGTTATGAAAGAGAACAAAAGTTCTTTCAAAAAATAAATTGCTATTTATTTATTATAAGTAAGATATTATTTAATTTTGGCAAAATATGAAAGCGTAGAATAGTCCAAACAAAAAAGTGCTGACGCTAAACGCTTTTTTTCTAATTTTACGCTAATTTAAAAGTAAAGATTTCTTTTTGCTAAATCTTAAAATATTTTTTACTAAAATCTTCAATATATTTTTCAAAAAATAATTTTGTTTTTTTTTGATATATTTTTAAAAAAACTAGTTTAATTTTTCAAATTATATTTTTTTAATACTTAAATTGCATTCGAAATGAAAATCTCAGCATTTTTCTTTATTTTCTTTGATCAGGCAGTTTCTTTGTTCTTTCCAGCCAATCAGAATGTCTTTTCCAGCTGACAGCTGGCTGACAACCAATCACTGACAAGGTTCTTTCTTTGTTTAGTTTAAAATGCATTTTTTTTGATTTTTTACTTGTAAAATAATTTGGAAGAGGGCACCATCTTACAGAACTTTTAAAAACCTAGTCAATACCTGTCAAATGAATATTTTAGCATAAGAACTAGCAGAGTTAGAGTGACATCAGATGTTCGCATTTAGATGCCTCATAAGAGGCTGACTGAAGAACTAAAAGAACTTTTAAATAAGTTAATTGCTTCAAGAATCATAAATTTCTAGCAATAAAGATTCTTTTATTTTAATTTCATAATCATATTTAGTGGAGTAACTAAGTCTGAATGTTTCTTCTGATTTATTGTTACAATATGCACATTTAAACTTTAGTTATTTTGCAAATAAGATTGTATTCTAAATAGTACATACTAACAATTTTTGTACTTAGTAAAAATTTTAAAATTCATATCATGACTATAAGCCTGTTTGATTAATACTTTAGAAACATCACTGCTAATATAAAGCTTCACCTTTTTCTGAGACTCAATGTTTGGTTTATTTGTCATATAATAGCATGGAGATTGGATAAAAGTGGATCATTTTTATCTGGTAAATTAACAAGAATAAGAAGAAAAATGGCATTATTTACAAGTTTATTAAAATGACTCTTTAGGGGTCTGACTTGTGAATTAATGTTATATTCATAAATTTTTAACATTTGTTTTATTTTTTATATCCCATTTGTGAAGAATTTTTTTATTTTCTCCATTTTATTATTTTTAATTTGTCTAATACTTTTATGGCACCTACACTAAAAATAGCCCATTTACATGCTTTTTAACCATAATTTTTTCTCTATTATATTTATAAATATAATTCACAATTTTTCTCTCTATTTTTACAAAACAGCTATATATTTTTTATATCTACATAAATTAATGACACATTTATATTTTTTATCCATTTCATACATATTTGTTTCTATATCTTCTGTTCTTTATCTTAATTAATATACCATTTCCTCTGTTGCTTTTATAAATATACTGAGATTCAATAATGATTTTATTTTGATATCAAATTGATGATTTTTAACCACTTAATTTTTTTTTCCTAACATTTTTTTCCCTTTTTGCTTAATAAATTTTCTATCCTTCCATTGCATTCTCTATCACTTTCTAATAAAATGAACAGCCCAATTTTAGTTATATAACATTAAAATATATTCACCATCTAATTTATTTGCATGTATAAACATCTAGATAAAGCTAAATATTCAATATCTCTTCTGATTAATCCAATTATTTTATTTTAGGAATTCTGTTTCCAACATATAAAGCGTAATATTCCATAGATTTTTAACTAGCTCTTAGCAAAATATTCAAATATCTTGTGTAAATAATATTTAATGATAATTTGGTTTTTATTTCTGTCATTTCCATTCATATTATGCAAAGTGGAAGGGCAATATCCAGAAAAGATATATGTATTGTATAAAATTTCATTTTGATCTATTTTGTTTCACTTATCAGATTATAATTAAAATATTTAAGTGATCATATTTCCTCCTTTAGTCATAATATATCCAAAATTACAATAATACATTTATATCCTATATATATATATATATATATACACACACTGCCTTGACAACAACAGATTGAAATTTTTAGTATTTGTTTAGGTGTGGACTTCTTTCATTATATATATATTAATTATTTTTTGGACTGTTATTATAATAAAGAATAGTCATAAAGAAATTATATCAATGTAAACTGAGATAATTTTAGATTTTGATGTTGCCAGGAAACTATTAATTTCTACTAACTGACAATCTCTGAGGCTAAACAAATTTTCTCCATTAACCTATATTAGTTCTTTCTTGGGATTTATTGAAGTGAAAAGAGGTTCTCCTTTACTTCAAATCCAAGCTGTTAAATGAATTTGAATGCAGAAATCTATTTTATAGATGTAAGAATGTGAAAAAATAATATTTTTGATATTCTGAAAATATTTTAAACTTTTCCAGAGAATTGTATGTATAGATATTTCCTTGTATTTAAAAATATTTCAGCTGTAAAATCTATCTTAAAAAATTATTAATTTACTACATTTGACTGTTGGTGGAAGAGTCCATTATAATAAAGAAATTAGGAAAAGTTGTGAGATTTTATTTCCTGAAACTTATATATATTTATTGTAGCACTTTTATATAATAACAAGAAATTGCATTTAAAAGAGCTTTTTCTTTTGAATGCAAAAAGCACTTACAGTTTACTATTTTTATTGATTACTGCCTATTAACATCTGACTGTAGTTTTTGTATAATGAAATATAACAGATATTTCCACATATTTAAAAATATTCCAATTATATAATCTGTTAACAAATTGATTTATAGTATTCAACTGTAAGTAGACGAATTCTTATAATAAGAAAGTAGAGAAAGATTTGTGGCTTTGTTTTCTTAAACTTATATACAATTTTCTGTGGTAATTTATCACTATATAATAACAAGAGATTGCATATAAAAAACATTTCTCCTTTGGATACAAAAAAACATTTACAGTTTACAATTTTTATTGGACAATGTCTGTTACCATCTGACTGTAATTTTTCTATGATAAAATATAACAGATATTTCCATATATTTCAAATATATATTGTACCTACTGAAGTTTGAGATGAGTTTCAGTATGTGGTAAAATGTCAGTCATATTTTCTTCTTATGATTTTGATGGTGGATATCTTAACCTATAAAGCAATGAACTGTGTTGCTATGACAATGATAATATTGATATAAAAATTGTTTATTATTAATTGTGTTGTATAAGATTGTGAATTGACTTTATTCATTTTAAAATGGATATGTGAATAATAAAGCATGTAGTTTGGATAAAATTATTATTCTTTTGTTATTATATGTATTTTTATTACTGCATTCATAATAATAAATTATAAACAATACAACTAAATGTACTGTCTCAAATATATTTGTTATTTTATTTTTATAATATTTCTAAAAAAATTAAATATATTATAATAATAATATATATATATATATATATATATATATTCCAGTATAGTATAGTGAGAATGTATTATAAATTTTTAATTTGTATTAGAATAAAAGAATGGTATTTGTATTATGAAACATCAATGTTTGTCATATATAATAATTTTAAAATATTTATTTTTTTTTGTTGTATAAAGATTTTTATTTATGAAATGCTGGTTAGAATTGAATAAAGAGTGAATGAAAGGTATTGCTATAGTTACCATGATGTCAAGAGAGAAGTTATAAATAGAACTGAAGAGAAAAAACTAGCTTCCTCTTGTTTTAGTTCAATAGAACTCACATCTAAATTTATTTACATGATTTTCTCTTTACTTATTTTTAAAAGTATATAGTTAAATGGATAAAATGATGGGATGAAGAGCAACAATATTCACCCATAATGGTATGGTGTGTTGAGAATTTGTGAGGAGCAACAATTTATTAAAAATAAAAAGTAATTGAAAATTAATTCTTAACATTTCAAACCCACTGGAATGTTTCTTAACTTTAAAAATGCATATTACCTACTTTTCAATGATGAGATCTAAAAGCTAATAACATAAAATATACACAAAGATTATGTTCACCTACTGATATAATTTTATAAGCTTGATGCATTATTTATACATGGGTTAAAAATTGTTTCAATTTTCATAGCATTAACATAGATGAAACTAGCATCTGTTCATTTGTAATGTTTTATGAATTGATTACTTGCTAAATGAAAAGGATATCTACATTGCATCATTATAATTAGTGTTTGCACACTTATAACCTTATATAGATCAAATATATGCTGAATGAAAAGATAATTTGGATATTTGGAAAATATTGGAATTAACAAAATGTACTTTGAATCTTATAGCTTTTCATAATATTTCTACTTTCTCTGGAATAATAAACATATTGAATCATGATTTTAAAAATACAAAACTATGGTACTATTTTCAAAATTCTATATTTAAAGACTATTACTCAGGTCATTTGCTTATATTTATCATTATTACTGCTATATTTTCTCTTCATTTAAAATGTATAGTATTTATTGATAGAAATATTAATATAATTTTAGGTTAAATATTGATCTATTTACATACCTAAATGTAAGAGAGTTATGTCTTTCTAAATTTGAATTTATATCTTGCAGCCTAGTAATTATTATTTTAATTTAAACATTCATTTTTTTTAATTATTGATTATAAATTAACTTCAGATATGTCATTTATATTAGGAGTTCAAAAAAATTATATTGTAATAAGTATTTATTTTATTTTGTTCTCTTAAATTTATATTAACAAATAAGTAGATTCATTTATATGTATATATTTTATAGTTTGATTAACTATATTTTTATATGAAGTATAAAAAGAAGATATATCTTGAACTCTTTATATTTTAGAAAGTATTAATATTCAACAACATTTTTTGTGTCACATAAATATATGTGTTTGTATTTAGTATCTAATCAGTGGAGATTGAGGTGCAATCACTTATTTAAATATGAAGTTAACATCAATTAAAATCCTATTGCATAAAACATAATCAGATTATATGCATATATTTTAAATGTTTATTTGCCATATATATTTTGATTGTAATTTATATCAATTTGTTAATAAATTTTGAATTAATTTAAAACGAATAAACTTGCTTGATTGTCATTCAATTTTACAATGCAAATTTATTGGTTAATCATATTTGGATAAGATGAGATTCATTAATTGATTATACCATATAATTCATTAGAAGTAGTTATAAAAATAATTTGAAAATCAAAAACACAAGATAAGTAAGAAAATGTAATTACATATCATTTTCTTTGTATTGAATTTAATGCTTATTATCTGACCATGCATAGATTTTATACAGCAATAAATTAAATGATTTGACATTTTTAAATATTTAATAAGTAATTGGAAGTTTATTGTAATTATTTTAGTAACAAGTAATAGATATACTAAAATAAAAATTATATATGAATTGATTTGAAGAATGATAAAGGTACAAATATGATTATTATTGAAAATGAGTAAAGGTAATTGCAATCAGATGTTTACTATTTTATTTTAAATCATTGTTGATTAAAATAAATATTATATTGAGTTAGTATACAACCACATTGATCATATCATTATTCAGTTATAAAGCTGGTAATAGTAATATATTTTATTCTGTTACAAATTAGAGTGATTTTACTTTAATTATATTAAAAGTTTATTAGTATGGATTGTAAATTTAGTTCAAATATTAAATTTTAATATTAATATTTGTCTATAATAAGTCTAACAATCTTTCACATGCTTTATAGTCTAAAGTTTTAACCACTTAGCTTTAATAAACTGAAGAGTAATTGGATGTGATTTGTCAATTAGTTGGAATAAGTATCAAATAAGAATTTAACATTTATTTTATATATTGTTATGATTGGATATTGAAAATCTTAAGGTTATTTAATAGGTTGATTTTATTAAGTTGGTGAAAATGGAAAGATATATTGGGTTAATTGATTTTGTATGGTTATTATTTAATCTTATTATAATTGACTTAGTTAATAAGAGTATATTGATATTAGTGGAATAGAAAAGTTGAGTTAGCAGTACTTTTATTTTATTTAGTTATTAGAAATCAATTATTGAGTTATATATTTTGTTAGATATCATTGATATTATAAACTTGTAGGGCATATTAAGATTATTATTTTATCAATCTATGAATCATTTCATTTAAATATAAATAAAATAATGTTTGACTTTTAATACAAGTTTGTATTATTATAAACAGTGTGTTGATTCATAAAGAATATTAAAGTTTATCTGTGTAATTCTTTGTCATTATTTTCATTCTGTTATAAGGTATCTATATTATAGGCATATACTGTTATTTATAAGACAGTGATATTTAGTTTTATTGCTTTATCTTTGATCTATTGCAAATAATGCTTATATTTTAGAGTAGTTTGAAGTAATGTTTTATTTGTTTTCTATCCGTTCTAAATGCTATTGGAATTTTGGAAGTTATCACTAAGATTATTATCATTGTTTTATTGATTTAAGTATTAGATTGTTATTCATTGATAGATATTCATTTTAATTTAGTTTAATATTTTCATTCTGTTACAAATGATGCTACAATTCATGGGCATTATTAAATTAAGATTGTTCTTCCTTGGTTCATATTTTTATTTTGTTATAAATGGTGATCAATAATTAGGCTATGACTCAGGATACAGCATGGCCCACATATTTATCCTGTTACAATATATATGTATATAATGCATCTATGTATGTTTAAACAATTTAACACAAAATGTATAAAATATTAACATACAAGACAATGAAAAAATATACAACAAATTATGTGCTAGTATAGAGATGGTGATCATATGATATAATATTGATGTGAAATAATAAATATTTGATTCTAGCAATAAGATCATTTGCAATTTTGATTTAACAGTTACTACTATTTAGAAACAGCTTAGCAGTATAGTAATTTGCATGGAAAGTTCAACCCAATGTGTATTATTTATCCTTGGTTTGATTAATGATTCATTTATTTTCAGAAGCCATTCTAATTTTATTATTTAATTCTGAAAAACCATGCTGTTCATTGCCAAGTTCTTGTTGTATTCTCACATTTCATTTGAAATGGTAAAGGATTGTTATTCAAAAGGAAGTAAAAAGTTATATTTAGCCAGCCATTAGCTTGTATTTACTTACATTCAAATTTATTTTAGAATATTTGGGAAATGATTAGATGCTTATTAAATTACTTGATTAAATTCACGTTAGTCTTTCACAAGATTATATTTTAAAAACCAGCTGTCAGTCGATGAAAAATAAATGATCGATTAAATTTCTCTTACCTAGTAAAAAGAAATATAGATCACTATCACTTTTACCATTCAATTTACTCCATTTTTAAAAATAATAACCACATCATATATGCATCTCAATTTTTTTCTATTGTTAAATGTCACAAGGAAATTTAAATTCTGTGTTCAATCGTACACATATATATGTAATATTAATTAAACATATAAGAATTATTTTTTTATTTAACGTTTCCTTACATATAAATTATTTATCATAAATTAATTATTTTTTATACATGATAATATTACGTGTTTAATTTATTAAGTATACGACACATTCATAGACATTATTAAATTTTCTATGTGTATTGTGTGTGTGTGTTTAGTATGTGTGTGGTTCAATTTTTTATAGTTTATAGTGTTTGTATCGCTTGGTTAAATATGCAAATATAAAATTGGCTCCTTATTCCCTGACCAAATCCGATAAGCTACAATAATGCCTTTGAGTAATTATATTCTATTTTTTTTCTTTCATATGATTCTTTTGCTGTTCTTGTGTGCATGTATGAAGGTATATATATATGTATTGAAAATTAAAATTTGTTTCTGAGATAATTTCTAACCTGATAATAGATTTTCTTTAATTATTTGTGTATTTATTAAAAAATTGTAATTGCCAATGATTATTATATATATTGTTACATGCATATCCATCATTTATTATCTCTCTATAGTCTACAGATAAACAAATAAATAAAGCAATTATACATCATTTATGTTTAATAAAAAAATTCAAATTTAGAATGAATGCACAGTGAATGAATGATTTATTTAAGTGAAAATAATAATGAAATATGTTTATTATCATATGAATAATAAAAATAAACTTTGTTAAGGTTAAAAGGAAGAAAAATTCATTTTCACGAGCTAGTTTAAAGAATGCATTGTTACTGTTGCTAGGTAATGGAATAATAACTCAGCAAAAGGAACACATATACTTTCTTGTTCTTCGCAAAGATTTTGTTTGTTTTACCTACTTTTCTTCAATATTCTGTGTATTTTGATTAAACTATGATATACTTTGAGTAGAGATTACTGTGAAGGAGAGGGCACGATCTCTCCTCAATTAATGTCTGCAAGAATAAATAAAAGGAACAACAATATATACAATGGTCATTAAACCCTTGGATTTGATATGAACCATAATGTTTAATAAAAAGGAATAGTTGGACATCATATAGCAATAGTGATCATGAAATTTTATATCATCGTTTATCATCATGGAGATGTCATATATATATATATATATAGCAGAAGAATGTCAGTGCAATCCAAATGTTAAAATGTTAACCTTGGTAACAAATGCTAATATAAACAAATAATTTTTAAAATTCTTTGTTAAACTAACTTTTATTTTATAATCAATATTCAAAAGAATAATAATAATACATTGATAGATATCTATCAAGTTTCTTTCTTTAAAATTTAAATTATTAATGCTGTTTATATTATTCAATACTGATTTAATTAATAGATTAAGTAAGTTAGACTTGAATTGATTATTGATGTTAATATTTAGAAAACAAATCAAAATTAAAATTATAGTCAAAATTTAAAGTTTATTCTAAACATATAAAAATAATTATTATGGTGAAAGCATTATTTGAACTATGATATAAATTTGCCATATTATGTGAAAAATCATGTATATTAACTTTTTTTCTAAACCTACATGTTTAACAATCTTTAAGAAGATCATATTTTAGCAAATGCAATCTATCATGAACAGATTACAACAATACAATGTAATATAGGGTATATGAGCACAGACTTTCACACCACCCACCTCTCTCCACTCTATCTAATAACACTGATACACCTAAACACATATATGCTGAAAAGATAAATAATCACCAATATACGTATTTCATGCTAAACCAGCAATCATCAGTTGGTCCAGACTATCATCTTTACACACATATATAGTATAAGTGCTCAGATATATATTAAGATAGACTATCCTCATAGATTAATGGACAGGCTTCAATCCACTCCACAAGCCTGTGTTTCAGTTATTACATTATAGAGATGTCTGCCCATCCTTGCATATGTATTAAATGGATTATGTCCTGTACATGTGGGGTTCAGATTGACCTTAGGTCAACATGGGTGTGACAATAATCTCGGCCTCAGGGTGGCCTTTGAGCATTCCATCATCAGATTTTCAATTGAATGGACGGTTGAAGAGTTGGAGTGTGGAGTGGATTGAAGCCTGTCCATTAATCTATGAGGATAGTCTATCTTAATATATATCTGAGCACTTATACTATATATGTGTGTAAAGATGATAGTCTGGACCAACTGATGATTGCTGGTTTAGCATGAAATACGTATATTGGTGATTATTTATCTTTTCAGCATATATGTGTTTAGGTGTATCAGTGTTATTAGATAGAGTGGAGAGAGGTGGGTGGTGTGAAAGTCTGTGCTCATATACCCTATATTACATATATATAGCCACAGGTATACAACAAGCCTGTGTTTCAGTTATAATAATACAATGTGTTATTTTAAGTTACACTTGATAAAATAATTTTTATTATTATCTTAATAAACTTATATTTTATTATTAATCCAAGCATCATTTGATTTGCCTATTCTCCAAATTACTTTATTTCACAAGCATTAATTCACATATTCTAAATTACACATTCACTAGATAATAAATCATTTATTTATTGAAATTTTATTTACCAAATAAAAACACTTATCTTTAGACTCATCGGTGTCTTATAAATGCATGAGTCTATTATGATGTAGGTTTAGATTATTATAAATTCATTGAGGTGCATGAAAAGAAGTAGTTCTAATCATTACCTGACTGTGACCATTATATTTTTGGTCCTTTATTCTGGATTTAAAATGTCATAACTGAATAGTAGGATATATATTATTTAAAGTATATCCATATATTTTCTAATTGAGAACTGTCAGATTTACAATAAACTCGGTATAGGATAGATCACCTTAGAAATCTTCACCACTATTTCCCATTCATAGCATACATAATTTCTATCAAGCTAAAAATCTACATTAATATATAATAATAATAATAATATAAAGGTAATAGTATGTACACTGAACCCCACTGCTTGATAGCATTGTTTTTCATGCAACACACATCAATATATCATTTTAGTGGCCTTAACTTATGGATGACGCTACAATAGGTGTTGCTTGAGCTGTAACAGGCTGCCTGGGATGATGTATTCTGCAATTATGTAATGAAATACTATGCCCATTACATTGTAACAGTATTCCTCAAGTGAGTACTATTGAACTCTTGCTGCAGTCTGATTTGATGGTGGCCATATTTGAAAGAGGCAAAAGTCTCCAAAAATTCATTGTCGGAAATTTTTTAGAAAGTGTAGTGGAATTAGTATTCCATATTAAAAAATGTCATGTCATCACACACACTTCCCTATATTTTTGAACTGCACATAACTTCAAAAGGTTATTCTTTTCAGCAGAGTTTTTGCTGATTTCCCACTCAAATGCACGTTTATGTGAATCATGCGAGAACAGTAAAATGCCATCTGCAAGTTGTCAAAATTGCTTGAAACTGAGTGAATTGCCACCCACAGGCACAAGACCTCTTCCGGCCATACTAGATGAGATGAGCTTGTCAAAGTGACTGGTTTTTTTTGTTTTTGGTTCCCTGTTATTTTATTTGTGTGTTACTTTTGGCTGCTGTATTTTTTTTATGTCCCAAAAAATGGAGTTTTTTTTTACTTGTTTTGGCTGTCCAAAGTTTCGTTTATTTTTGATTCAATAAATTATTTCATGGGAAACTGTTATTTGTTGTTGTTGTTGTTTTTGTTGTTCACATGATTCTAAAGAGTAGGTAGGTAATATTTTATTCCAAAAAAAGTGTTTAAGAGTTTCTTCAAAAGGTCAAAAATAATAATAATAATAATAATAACAATAATAATAATAATAATAATAATAATAATAATAATAATAATAATAATAATAATAATAATAATAATAATAATAATAATAATAATAATAATAATAATAATAATAATAATAATAAACAACTGTGCAGCAACATAAATGTTCAAAAAGAAAATCAAAAAAGAAGTCGATAATTAAATATCAAAAGAAACCTTCCTCCCACCTCCACCTTTAAAAAAAGTGTTTTTTAAAAATGAACTGTTTCAGACTTTTTTAAAAAGGCCAAAAAATTGAGGAAGAACTTTTCACTATCATATAAAGATTTCTGTAGTGTAAATCAATCTTTGAAAAAAAAACTCATAATCAATTTAAAAAAATGACAATTCAAAATCAAAACAAACTCTCCTCTCTATTCTCTAAAAAGCAAGTGTTGGTTTATTCCAAAGTACCCAATTGTTTAAGTCTTTCAAATAAAAACATCCAATTTAAAAGCAAACCAATACCCCTACACCGTCTAAAAACAAAGTGTTTGTTTCTTTAAAAATGAACCAAAAAACAAAACGGGTATTAAAAAACGGAACCGTTAGGTGATAATTTAAAAGCAAACCAATACCCCTACACCATCTAAAAACAAAGTGTTTGTTTCTTAAAAAATGAACAAAAAAAAATGGGTGAAAATAAAAACTTTGGTTTACCATAATATTATGTAAAGAAACCAACGGATCGTTAGTCAATAATTTAAAAGCAAACCAACACCCCTACACCATCTAAAAACAAAGTGTTTGTTTATTAAAAATGGAAAAAAAAAACTGCAGGTGAAAAAAAAACGAAAAAAAAACCTTTGGTTTACCGTAATATTATGTAAACCAAACGGACCACCGGAAAAAAAAAATGCAGTAATATTATGTAAACAAACACACGGACCGTGAATCAGTATATTGATATGCATTGGGTGAAAAATAGTGCCATCAAATGGTAGGGTTCAGTATATAATATTACCAATATAAATTAGAATATTATATACTTAATCTTCATGGAAGATCCAGCTACTTTATTTATAGCACCAATTATATTTTTCTAAATTGAATGTTTATCCTATACTAATCATTGTTAAAATGATTGACAGTAAGATTAGAGATTTTATTTTGGCTGAACTTTAATACATGCTTAAATATGTTATCATTTATCTCTAATATCATATTTAGGCAGTTTAAAATTTTAAGAACAAATAATTTTATTACAATATCAAATTAACAAATGAATGTCAAACTATAATTTAATATATATAATTACTTCTCCCTTCATTTAATTTTTTCTTTCACTCTTTCCTATTATTACTTTGCCAAACATATTTAATTTGATAGTTTAATTTCAGCTATTCCAAATACAATTAAAAAAATCTGATATTATATATTAAATAATCCTACTATTAATCAAACATATACTTAATAAATATCAAAATAATTTTGTGTTCATTCTCTAATTCCTTTAAATAAAATGTTAAATAGATTCAACCTTAATTTTATCTGATAAACATCAATTTCTAAATTATAAGAGGTGTATATTTATTTGTACATTTGATTTCACTTTTATATCAAAATCATTTATTTTAAAATTAATATTCTATTATCACACAAATTAGCAACTATGTATATGGGACGTAATGATGAGATCAGTCAGTAAAGATAATATTTTATAAATAATAAACAAATTCCTGATCTAATCTTAAACTATTCAATTTATCAAGATGTACATTATTCAGCTGATAAAATAAGCTTCAATAATTCATAACTTGATATTTTTCTTCTTACAGAAAAACTTACAATATACATTGACTGTGAAAACAGGATAAAATCTTTCCATGAACTCATGGCTCAGTATTCAATATTAGAAAGATTCCTATTCAATTATATTGCAGCCACAATGTTCTACATAACAAAAGATACAAAATACACTTGTAAATAATGGACAATTGCTTAATGCATCAAATACTTCATAATAACAACTTTTCTTAAAATTAGTAATTTATTGAATAAACTACTATTTAAATTAAAATTATTTTGTGTGATCCTGAAAAAATGTTTAAATATATTATTCATTTAAGCTAAAGTCAAAATAAATTCATATAATAATGAGAATTCACATTACTTTTAATTTCTCAGAATACTATTTAGTTCTTATAAATAATATATTTTATTCAAGGAATTAAGTGATCAATATTCAGGAAGATATTAGATTTATTTCTGATAATAATGATTCATCTTGTACTTAAATGCAAGTGATGTTATTACATAATATACATGCCAAATGAATATTTTCTGGTGAGGGATGAGTATAATAAATATTATGGCATATACTTCATTTTATTAACAATAACTTTTTAAATCTTGGTATATTTTATTTTAATATTATGTTTTTAAACTAATACATAATTATATATATATATATATATATATATATATATATATATATATATATATATATATATATATATATATATATATATATATATAGATCAAAACAAGTTATAAATTTCACAACTTGCCTTTAAGCTTGCATTTTATGATCACTATATGGAGCTTACCAATCAGCTCCAAACAAGCTTTGTTTACATAAATGCCAAAGAGATAGAATTCAAAATCTCGATTGTTGTTACCCATCTCCAGACCAGCTCATGTCAGTGAAGGGCTAGGAGACTAGAAACTAGATCTAAAATACCAACTCTAAAGTCAACATTTATCAAACACATTTCTATCAATTTGAAAGCATGAATTTATTAGCCACATAAATGTCTTCAAACTCAGCATAACAAATCAAATAGCTATATGGGTCTGAAATCAGTTCAGTTTCACCATATAGTAAAAGCCTCTGCAATATATAGCATTGCAAAACCCTTCAAAGGTTCATTTATGATAATCAAAACAAGTTATAAATTTTGTAACTTGCCTTTAAGCTTGCATTTTATGATCACTAGATGGAGCTTATCAATCAGCTCCATGTATTTAATAAATGCTGACTTTAGAGTTGGTATTTTAGGTCTAATTTCTAGTATCTCAGCCCTTTACTGAGATGAGCCAATGAGCTTGAAACCAGCTGGTCTGGAGGTAGGTGACAATGATAAAGATTTTGAATTCTATCTCTTTTGGCATTTATATAAACAAAGCTTGTTTGGAGCTGATTGGTAAACTCCATCTAGTGATCCTAAAATGCAAGCTTAAAGGCAAGTTATGAAATTTATAACTTGTTTTGATTATTATAAATTTACTTTTGAAGGTTTTTGCAATGCTATATATTGCAGAGGCTTTTACTATATGGTGAAACTGAACTAATTTCAGACCCATATAACTAACTGATTTCTTATGCTGAGTTTGAAGACATTTATGTGTCTAATAAATTCATGCTTCAAATTGATAAAAACATGTTTGATAAATGCTGACTTTAGAGTTGGTATTTTAGATCTAGTTTCTAGTCTCCCAGCCCTTCACTGACATGAGCCAATAAGCTCAAAACCAACTGGTCTGGAGGTGGGTGACAATGATAGAGATTTTAAATTCTATCTCTTTCTGTATTTATGTAAACAAAGCTTGTTTGGAGCTGATTGGTAAGCTCCATCTAGTGATCATATATATATATATAATAAGATGCCTTATAATATTAAATTACACATAGAAAAATAAATTTTTAAATTTAATATAGTTGATGAAAAACAATAGATTAACTTCTGTTTTGAGTTATAATTCACTTAAATAAAAAGCAACATTGTTTTTCATATTCTGATATTTTTAATATATAAAATTTATTTTCTCTGCAAATTCGATAACTAAACTATACAGTAATATTTAGATAAATAATATTTTTTATTATTATCAGTGGTAGTACACCATTCCTTTCAATGTGATTTATTGTAGTAACTCATCATTAACTCCACAAAATTAATGTATAATAATAATAATAATAATAATAATAATAATAATAATAATAATAATAATAATAATAATAATAATAATAATAATAATAATAAGAGAGTGCGCATGCGCCAGCTGGTTTGATGATCGTAGATATCGGTAGGATATATTATATATTTCTAGTAATAATAAAACTAAAAAAATTTTTATTTAAAATAAACCGTATTGTCTCTAAGCAACCCAATATTCAATATATATAGTTTTTTAAACTTAAGAAAACTCCTCCGACGAGGAATTTGTGTGCAAGCGGTTTTTTTTTTTTTTTTACTTCAATATGGCGATCTCTTTGAACGCAGCAAGCATTTCTTATGCTGACGCAATCAAAGCATCCACTAAAAAAGGAGATTTTCCTCAGAACGTGGGAAAAAATCAAGCTCCAGTTTCAAGATTTCGTCGTTCAACAATAAATGATCTAATGAAACTAGATGTGATTTCAGAATCTGACCCATTACCAGTTAACGTAATAGAAGAAGAGATCTGGACTAATGAAAGTCTATTAAAAATTTCTGAACGCTTTAATACGACCATCCCACGTGACCTGTTTATGTCGTTTAAACGTTTCTTTACTGACCGGTCTGTTATACTTGCAATTACAGATATAAATTGTTCGCTGTATAGATTTCCTAAGGATTTGCTATACGAAGAATTAAGCACAAATAATTTATGGGATTCTATATTGCGCATAGCAGATCACCCAAATCCTCGCTATCTTGCTATTGAATTCTATAGCGAAGAACAAAAAAACAAATTTGATAAAACAATTAAAACGTTAGGGAAATATGCTTTAGTAAAAGTTAACCAATATAGAGAAAATTTTATTACCGGCACAATCAAAAATACGTACTTTAACTATACAATAAATGACCTCAATAAATTAATGCAACCGTTCGGAGTTGTTGTTGCCTTTCAACCTATATATTTAAAAGGAACTCCGATACCGATCTATGGAAACAGTTATCATTTTAAAGTTAAATTAAATCAAAACGTAAATCCAAATGATATTCCCACTCTTATAACCGATCACGAAGCGACGCTACTCTTAATAATTCATGGACTTAAACCGCAATGTTTTCACTGCAAACAACGAGGGCATATTATAAATACATGCCCAAAACTTAAATGTAAACACTGTGATATGAGAGCAACCGCAAGTCATCAATGTGGAAATGCGCCAGTAAATAACACAGATTTCACTCCTCAACCGATAAGTGAATCAACTACAATTTGCTATCAAAATAATCCAATTAATGACGATGTAACAGACGATCTATACATCACCAGAGAGCAATCAGTAAATGACGAAAGTGAATCAATTTTACCCGAAAATCAATCACGGAATGACGAGGATAAACCAGTGTTACAAGAAAATAGCCCATCTCAACAAGAATTATTAAAAAGTGATTGCCAAAATCACAAACAATCAAAAACACCCCTTAACAAAACTTCGCAAGATATTATAGACTATCTAGTGCCTTGCTTGCCACCTACAGACCCGAAAATAAATGACACTGCCACCCGAAAACCAGGCAGACCGCGAAGCAAACGTAGAAAAAATGCAGCAGTGCCTATTGATCTTAGTGAAGATGATATGCCCCAGACATTAGATCATAAAAAAAAATAAGAAAAGCAAATATGAGTTCAACGGATACCGAGTTTGAATACACTTCAGATGAAGACCTTAGCACCAATAAAAAAGCAAATGTGCAAAAATTATCACAGGAGGGAGGAAGTAGAACCTCCAGACATAAAAATTCTTTGTCATAATTTGTGCAAGTTATCTAAACTATATAAAATTATAATCTAATTACTACATCAGGTGTGTTCTGTTTTTATTGAGTGAAACTATAATGAATATAAAAATAGCGTCATTAAACATCCGTGGATTAAACTCACCGGGAAAAAACTATCAATTAATAAAATGGCTTGAAATTATACAACCTCATTTGCTAGGGTTACTCGAAACAAAAATTTATAATAAATCTCAGATTAATCCATCTAACTATCTTAATAATCAAGGATACTCAGCATTCTCCCAAGCATCATTTTCACCCTCAGCAGGAACAGGAGTAGTAGTAATGAAAACCTGCCCCTTCTATTCATTCAAAATAATATATATAGATGCACACATATTAATTATAACACTATATGATAAAACAGTTACATTGAATGTAGCATTTGTTTATTTACCTCCAAATCACACAGTAATTAATAAAGTCATTCAAATTATAAATTCCAAAATAGCATCCTCATCACATCCATTAATTTTACTTGGTGATTTCAACATGTCATACAATGAGTTTGTCACAAAATGGTTGCACTTACTAGCCATACCACTCATGAGTGGAGAAGGCTATCTCCCACAGAATTCAGTAACATTTAATAATGGCAGGTTTTCATCATTAATTGACCTGGTCTTCTACTCACCAGTGTTACATCACATGATCAGCCTAACAATAAAAAACTCATCATTATCAGACCATTCTGCAATTATTGTTTCACTAAAGAATGATTTTATATACAGATCAATAACATCTATTGGAAACACAATTAGAGTGCTTCTTCCATGTCGAACCCCAGAATATTTATTCTCAGAAATATATATATATCTCTTCAAACTTCGAGACATTGAAATGGATCCAGTGCAAACATGGATTGCTTTTGTTAACATTATTTCATATACAATTGATGTCATAACAAGGGCTACCCCAGCCCCTTCAAGGCTTCTAGCTCTTGTAGATGAAACACACAAAAGAATCACAAACAGTACTACAAATAAACAAGGCTGTTCAAATGTGATTGCACTGAAGAAACTTTATAAATCAGTCTCTGAAGAACTTAAAGAATACCTGGCAATTAAAAAAAGAAAACTCTTTTTGACACAGACACACACATGGTCCAGACACTATATTCGCTGGGCACTGGGACAAAAGCCATCAACTCGCATACCGACAGCAATTAAAATACAAGAAGATATAATTTCTGGTTACAATATGTTGCTACCCCTCTACACACATTTCAAATCCAAACTTCAAGAGAAGAAAAAATTCAGCCCTGCACCATTTTTTCTCGGTGAGCCAGAAAAAAATATAGTATTTACTCCCAAAGACTTTATACAAAAATTAGCATCAACCCCAAACTCCAGTCACCCAGGAATGCATGGTATACCTTGCTTTGTATTCAAGCATTTAGAAAATTTTACTGCTCAGTATCTGTGTAATCTAGCAAACTTTCTAACAAAAAAGATCCATCATATACATGGATTATACCCTATTTTACTAGTACCATTTACCAAAACACATGAAAAAATAACCACACTAAACAATCTAAGGCCCATATCAATGAGCCCTCTGGGTATCAAACTGTTGGAGTCAATCATTAAAGACAAAATAGAACCCTATATCATACCTATACTATCTAAAATGCAGTTTGCTAAGAAAGGCTCGTCTACAATGCAAGCAGCCTTTCTATTCAAAACAGTTATTGATTCTGTCAGAAATAATAAAAAATATAGTCCAGTTGTAATCCAACTGGATATAAAATCAGCATTTGATATGATTCCAATTGAACTCCTTGTTGAAGCATTAGCAGACACAACAATACCAAGATCCTTAATATATTTAGTAACCAATCTTCTATTAAGTCGAGAAATACATATTACACTTAATGGTAAGAATTCCCCCTCTTTTGTACCTTACTGTTCAATTCCACAAGGTTCACCACTAAGTGCTCTTTTTTTTACTTTCTATATCAATCCCTTACTGAATATGATAGAAAAAGAATTATCAGGCATATACATACCCGGTCTAAAAGCAAACATCTCCTGTATTGCCTACATGGATGATGTCTCGATTTTTTTAACTTCTAAAAAACAGATCCCAACTCTATTGAAAATTCTTAATTCATACACTAATAAATACAAGCTGGAGTTTAACATGGAAAAATCTTCTGCATGGTCAATATATACAGGACAATTTCACACACAACATTTTAAAGGAAAACCCAGCTCTTTTGTGGGATTCCCTTTTATTTGAGCAATCTAGAAATGCGTCGACAAATACAAGACAAAATTAAAAATAAAATAGAAAATATAATTGATTCACTATCAAAATCTTACCTTTCACTGTATTCAAAAGTATCCCTGTTTAATCTATTAATTATGACTCGAATCACATACTATTCTCCAATAATACTATACACTAAATCTTTTACTAGTAAAATAAACTCGTTATGTAGAAAGTTGCTGTGGGGAAAAAGATTGTTTCAGTTTCACTAAAACGTATTCAAGCTCCTCTAATACAAAATGGTTTAGGACTACATTCATTACATATTTTTAACATTCAAAAGACATTAAATCTCATTTCTGCATGTACTTATTTATTTCCATACATGAAAGTGTTCTTCAAGATTACCCCAACAGATAAACCACCACCAAACAATGGATATTGGAAAACCTTGCTTACACTAATTCTTAACATTCCAAACATTATTTTTTCACCACCGCAAGATAAATTTAAATATTGGGATGTATACCAGATAATTTGCTCTCCCCTAAATGATAAAAAACCAATTTTAAACATTAATAATAGACAACTAACCCGAAAATTTAAATTCTGGTTATTAGAACCCAAATATTATGATTTTCTACTCAAATTAAATCTTGAAGCATTGCCAACATTACACTTTTGTAGATATAGAAGGCATTACATAAATACAGAAGACATATGCTGGTTGTGTCATAGAGAAACTGAGACACAAGAACATTTTCTTTTTGCCTGCCCAGTATTTGATAATATTCGTTCATCCATACCATCATTGTACAAACAAAGAAATTGTGACATTCAAATCCTTTTACAATCATTTATTAAGGGTAGCTACCCACATATTCGAGCAAGTACTTTTATATTGTTTTCACTATGGTGTACAAGATGCTCCTTCATGTACAACAATAATCCAAGAAGACATCCAAACACATTCTGGAACAAAATGGAACAGCTCCGCTTAAGGGATGAAAAAATTGTATCCCAAAAGATGTACACAGCCACTTGGTCAATATTACAACAGCGCTCAAAATTATAGAAAAAAAAAAAAAAAAAAAAAAGACTAATAAAAAACAGAACTAAGAGCTTTACAAGTGCACAAAAGTAATTGGATGTATATATTTTAAAGAAAATAATGTAAACTCAAATTTGTAAACCACATGCATATCCTTTGTCTTTGTTAACCCCCCCCCCCAATTACAGTTTTCAACTTATTTATACTGACTTCAATTCATCTGCATGTGGTAAAATAGTTATAAATGTAACCTTTTCTTGTTATATTCAATAAAGTCCTTTTGAAAGATAATAATAATAATAATAATAATAATAATAATAATAATAATAATAATAATAATAATAATAATAATAATAATAATAATAATAATAATAATAATAATAATAATAAATGTAGTTTTAATTACTCCTTATTAATAAGAATGAAAAATACTAATAATAATAATATTAATAGAGAATAATAATAATAGTAATAGTAATAAAATTGGCTGAACGTTTTAGTAACCGTGCCTAATAATCATAGCCTTAGTGAAAATAATACTAATAATATATGTAAATAAGAATAATCAAATGAGTTACTGATAAGTAGCCCATTTTTTCAAATGTATTCTCTTCTGTTGATTGCATGGATGTCTCTTTAATGTAGAATGCCTCTTTTATCTTTCTCCTGTAGTGTTGTTCTGACATAAAATAACGGGTTAGCGGGTATAAAATTGTGCCCTGATTGTTTAGTATATTAAAAATAATGCAGAATATGTACTGCTGTTCGCTTGGGCTCTATTGAAGGTGTACCGATGTTGAGCCAACCTGGTGTTATTGTGGTTTGTTCCCCATAATATGTGTGATCCGCCTGGGGGCATGAAATGGAGTACACCACATGTGGGGTGGCGATGGATCAATGTAATCTTGGGTTATTGATCAACCGTTGGTGTTGGGGGGTCTGAATATTAATAATGAATTTGTTGCTTAAGGTATTAAGTTAGTAATATTAGATATTTATAGGGATGTAGGGATAATAATAATAATAATAATAATAATAATAATAATAATAATAATAATAATAATAATAATAATAATAATAATAATAATAATAATAATAATAATAATAATAATAATAATAATAATAATAATAATAATAATAATAATAATAATAATAATAATAATAATAATAATAATAATAATAATAATAATAATAATAATAATAATAATAATAATAATAATAATAATTCAATTCAATTCATTTATTTACCGTACAAAACTACAGCATAAAGCCAATTACAGTATTGCACCATAACAAATATATAAATACATAAATGAGTTTAAATGACAAATTATTAATATAATTATGTGCCATATTTCAATAAAAGATAATTAACACATTTAAAAATCTAAAGTAAAATTAAATATCAGCATATAAACAATTATTATTAAAACATTAATAATAACAAATAAATAAAAGGGATAAATATAAAGCGCGTAACAAAATAATAATAATAATAATAAAACAATTTAACATATATATATAAACAAAATCAAGTTAAACCAATCAAATATGACATTTAAATTTAATAACATAACAAAATTGATTATAATCTAAATTGAAGTAATTATTATTACTACAAATCTGATTATATAAATATGGCAGTCTAAATAAAGGAGAAAATCTAAGAACATTGGAATGACAAGTTTTAATGTAACAAACAGAAGCAGACCGAGTATCATGCACATGAGATCTAATTACAACAGTAGAAATTGTGTCAGATAAAAGAACTATTTTATTAACAAGTTTATAAAGATATTTAAGATCTCTATATTGTCTTCTAGAAGAAAGATGAACAACAGTTTTATTTCCCAAAGAAACATATTTAAAAAACTTATTACTCACTGATTGTAATAAGTTACATCCCTGTTTAGAGCTAGGATTCCAAATGACTGAACAATATTCAATGATGGGAAGAACCAATGATAAAAATAATTTAAATTTTGTATCACCACTGAAATGATGACCAAACCTTAGAATAGTACCTATAATTTTTAAAGCTTTACCAATAATCATTTCCAAATGAGGAAGAAAGGATCCATTACTAGAAAATATAACTCCCAAATCTTTTTGGGATTCAACAGAAATAATTTTGTGACAATTAATAAAATAAGAAAAATGCAAAACTTCAGATTTTTTAGAATACGAGACTAAGGAACATTTACTGAAATTAACAATCATATTATTTAAATCACACCAAGCACTAAAATTATCTATATCCTTTTGAAGAAGAGTGCAATCAAACACAGATGTGATTCTTCTAAAGATTTTACAGTCATCTGCATAGCACAAAAGATAAGAAGATTTTAAGCAATCCTTAAGGTCATTCATATAAATGTTAAAAAGCATAGGTGCTAAAATACTACCCTGAGGAACTCCAAAATTACATTTAAACTTAGATGAAATAGTATTATTAAATTTAATATATGCAGTACGACCATGAAGAAAGGATTGAAACCAATAAACAAGCTTAGTAGAAAAACCCATTTGATATAATTTGCGAAGAAGAATACTGTGGTCTACTTTATCAAAAGCTTTTGATAAATCAAAATAAACAACATCAAGTCTCTGCTGGTCCTCAATTGCATGAGCTATATGATCATAAATTGTTAACAAATTAGTTTCTACGGATCTATTAGGTATAAAACCATGCTGTGAAGAAGAAATGAGTTTACTAACATCTAAAATAATTTTATTATAAACACACCGATCTAAAAATTCTAGCAATAGTATGTAAAACAGAAATAGGTCTATAGTTATTAAGACAATCACGTGAACCATTCTTAAAAATTGGGACCATTTTGGCACACTTAAGCACATTAGGAAAAACACAAGAATTCAGTGATAAATTAAAAATAAATGCAAGAGGAACTGCAATAAATTCAGCTAGCCCTTTGTAAATAAATGAAGGAATATTATCATTTCCCAAACTAGAATGAATTTTAAGTCGCTTAATAGCCATAACAACATCATCCTTAGAAATATGGTCAATTATACAATGAACAGTTGAAGAATTACAAAATAATGCAATATTTGAAGATATTGCATCATGTGATGAATATACATCAGCAAAATGTTTTGAAAAGTCATTTGCACTTAAAGTGAAACCATGAGTAGCTTGAACCTTTTTTCTACCCAAACCAGATTTTTTAATGAAATCCCAAAATTCTTTAGGGTTAGATGAAATATTAACCTCAATTCTTCTAATATAATTCTTCAAATCTCTTTTATAAACATGCTTCACCAATCTTCTGAAATTAATAAAATTATTATAAAAAAAGATATTCTGTGTTTTAAAATAAAGTCTACGATGATAAGACTTCCTTTTAATAATTTTAATAAGATCGCATGAAAACCAACGAGGAAAACCCTTATAAAAAGGTCGCTTATTGGGAATATACAAATCAATAAAACCATTAAGAATCTTTAAAAACTCATCCAAGCAATGATTTACATCATTAAAAGAATACAAAAAATTCCAATTAACTTTAGAAAAGTTTCTACAAAAATCAAAATAATTACCCTTCCCATAATCCTTTCTTGAAATATTAGAAAAATTAATCTTTGAGTGACAAACATTAATATAAAACTCAAAAGGTGGGTGATGAGCATCAATAGGAAAATTAACAGAGACAACTTGAAAATTACTAACTACTGTTGAACTACATAAAATATAATCCAAAGTACGATGAAAGGAATTAACAAATGGGTTATATTGCTTGAGTCCTAAAAATTTACAGAACTTTAACATTCTAGAAGCCTTAGAAGACAAAACAGAAAAGTGTGTAGCAATTCTACCCTGATATAAATCTGGAATATTTAAATCCCCAGTAATAATAACATTATCATAGCCAATCAGAAAATCTTCAAGTGATGTCAAAAAATAATCAAACTCCAACAATGACAAAGTGGGTTTGAGATAAACCTTACCTAAAATAAATTTAAAATTGTGATTTAAAGTAATTTCACACCATGTAGATTCACAAAAAGAAGAAGAAAAAGAAAGTTCTTTATAAAAAACATCTTTATGAAGAGCAATCAGAGTACCACCACCTCGAGAAATATTATCCATAGATCTGTCAGTTCGCAAAATACTGAATCTATCATCAAGAAAAGAACAATCAGGAAATTGTTGATTCAACCAAGTTTCTGTAAGTAAAATAAGATCAAAATGTTCTGTTTCAAAAAATTGTTTAATTTGAACACATTTAGTCCTCATACCTCTGACATTCATGTAAAAACAAGAAAGGCCTACCATGTTACCCACAAAGATAATGGAAACAACACAAATAAAACCAAAAAGAGAAAAAAAAGTGATAAAGAAAGAATAAATAAATAAAAATAAATAAATAAAGTAAAATAAAATAGATAGTAAAACAAAATAAATTCTCTTAAAACCTTAGAGAACTAGCCAGAGATCCATAAAAAAAAGAAATGAAATAATAATAATAATAATAATAATAATAATAATAATAATAATAAATAAATTAATAATAATAATAATAATAATAATAATAATAATAATAATAATAATAATAATAATAATAATAATAATAATAATAATAATAATAATAATAATAATAATAATAATAATAATAATAATGATAAGAAAAAGAAGAACAAGAAGTAACATTAATGTATAGAATATTATTTGAGACATATATAAAATTTACTACATAAGAAAAAGTATAATATAAATTAAGTAATAGTTTTATTTTGATAAAATTAATAGGTTGATTTCATATAAAATTAAATTATATATCTCTGTCAAAGAAATATAGGAATTTCTACTATTTTACAGTAAATTTTAGTTGTTAATAGTGAAATTACTCAAAGAATTATATATAAAAAATCAAAATTAAAATCAGTTCTTTTCCTGAAGGTTTGTGATGATGGTGTTTTAGTTGTGTTTATATATTGGATTATTTCCATCGTCTAATATGAGTATTGAGTGTTTTTAAAAAAATTTAACTAGCCTGTTTGATGTGTTATTACTAACAGTTGAATATATTTGCAATATTTAAATAAAGTTACATTTTTCTAAAGACATTCAATACTCATATTAGATGATGGAAATACTCCAATATATAAATACAACTAGAATAATTTCTGATTTAAAATATAACACGCACGCAGATATAAAATACTACACAGTTTGTCTTTTTTGTAAAAACAACCCTAGATTATAGAAGAAAAAAATTCTGCTCAGAAATCTTGCATCATATCTTCCAATATTTAGGATGATTCTGCGTGTATACATTCTTGTAATACTAATTTTTAAAATTATTTACTAATGTTATATAAATGTTAGAGAACATAACATCCATATATATATATTTTTAAAGCACTTAATTTTCTATTTAAAATAATAATAAAAAAGAACAATTTCAACTTTAAAATTTAATTAAATTAGATTATTTAAAATCAATACATTATTTGTTTTCCTACTTTTGTTTAACTAAAACTAAAACTTGAACTAATAATAAAGCAAGCAATATTTTATAAAATTTAACATTTAAACTTTTTTTAAAAAAATAAGACCTTAAAAAATATCGACATCAAATTTTAAATGATTATTTAAAATATAAAATAATTTTCAATGGTAAAAATTACAATTTATATCATTTTACAAAAAGTCTATAGTAGTTACAATTAATTTATCTAAAAACAAACAAAATAAATAATGCTGAACAACTAACTGTATTTAATGATCATGTACTTAAATAAAATAAATAATTTGTATAGATAAAATAAAGATAT
Organism: Epiperipatus broadwayi; assembly: GCA_028023455.1. Lineage (NCBI taxonomy): Eukaryota > Metazoa > Onychophora > Udeonychophora > Euonychophora > Peripatidae > Epiperipatus > Epiperipatus broadwayi. The sequence continues at coordinate 21,794 of JAQFVV010001743.1, read as the reverse complement.
TTCATAAAAAAATAATAAAATGAAAAATCAAAGATACTTGCTTAATAGATAAGATACTAACATAAAAAAATGGTGAAGAATGGGAGATATGAAATAATGCATTGTGGGAATTAATTTTAGAAGAATAAATAGTTAAAAGAGATTATTATGATAATTGAAAACACTTCTGTAGTTAATTATTTAATGTTTCAAATTAAATACTACTGTGATTCATATAGGTATGCAGCAGTAATAAATAATATTAATTTAACTTATGGTATGTATAGAAATTTTTATGTTTTTTTTTTTACTAGTAAATAAGAACAACCAATATTTCTTGGACAAAGGTGTTTTCATTTAATGTCATTGGCTTCTAGGCTTCTGATAATATGAGAGATGCAAAAAGTAAATTGAAAATGTTTGGTAGATAGCAGTTTATAAATAATAAAAGAATAGCCAAAATAGTATTTAATTGGGTTATGAGTAAAGGGCAGGCAACAAGATGAGTAAGAAAGGTAATGTGGTATGCAAAAGATTTGGATAAAGAATTTATATCAATATATTTGTATAAAAGGTGGGATGATTGTGTTAGAAGGATTGTTGAGTGTTATAATGGTAAGGAATGGGATAAAAGAATAGATTCATTAATAAAAAAAGAGAGTTAGAGAGATGGAGAATTAATATGGAGAATAAAAAGAGTTTAAATATATATAGAAGTAAACAGAATATTAAGTGTGAGTTAATGTATGATAATAGTAAGGAAAGTAGTTTATTGTTTAAGGCTTGAATGGGATTTTTAGCAACAAGAGAATATACATGTAAATGGAAAAATATGGGTGATTTAGTCTGTAAATTGTGTAAGGAAGGAATAAAAAATATTAGTCATCTGTTAATTAAGTGTAAATGCTTGAAAATAGAAAGGATACAAATAATGAAGTTATGGGAGAATAAATATGAAAAAAAGTGATTATACAAAAAGTGAGTTATTGATTTTTATGCTGGGTTTGGGAAAAGATAAGGGGGATTTAGATATAAAGACCATAGAGTTGACAAAGATTTTGGTGGGGAAATGGGATGGAGAAGATTATGGAAAAACTTAGAGTGGGAAATGGAAAGTAAAGTGGCTACAAGGTTTCTCTGGGCATAGTTGCATAGTATTTCTGACTTCATTTAAGGAGAAATCACAGTGCATCACATCAATATCAGTTACAACAAGAATATATCCAGCAAAATTTGGTTGACTTTTTTCTTCAAATATTGCTTCTTGAAAAATTATAAAAAAATTTATATGTGCAATAATGTAAATTTAAAAATCAATTTTAAATTTGGTTGACTTTTTTCTTCAAATATTGCTTCTTGAAAAATTATAAAAAAATTTATATGTGCAATAATGTAAATTTAAAAATCAATTTAATTAAAAATTATGTCTTATTTATTAAATATTAAATGATATAAACAAGAATTTAGTTAAATTACTGCTAAATTGCATTCAAATTTTATTATTAAATTGGAGTGTTATGAAATATTTTAAATAAAGATTTCAATGTTATGTTTGATGAGATATAAAATGTTTTTCAGGTTGCTGATGACACCAATTATGACTGAAACATATACTCAGCAGAGATTAATTGATTTTTTTCATTAAACATTTAAAAATTGCAGATTATATAAATTAAATTAATATATTTATTATTGTTATAAAGTTATTAAGTGTTTAATTAGTTTTATATGTGAGTGTTATAATGAAAAATAAGCATATATATTGAAATGAATAAAGTTTTATTCATTTCAATGTCAAACATGTGGTTTTTCACATGGCTGTGAGTTGGTACAGTGTTGTAAAAATTTATAAATACATTTTAACAGTAAAAAAAGGTTATTAAATGTAATAATAATATTATATTCAAATGTTAAAATTATTAAAGGTCATATTGTAAAATAGTATTAAATAATTTAATATGTTTTTTTACAATGTTTAAAATTAAAAGTAACTTGTAAATTATATAAATTATGTTAAAACTTTCTCTTATCAAAAAATGTGTGGAATATATTGCAAAACAACCCAGTTAAGAAATACATTTTAAAAATAAATTTTAAAAGTTCAAACAATTAAATAATGAGGGTGTTTTTAAAATTTTTATAAAAGTATCAAAAATAAGATATTAAAAGAACTAAAAATTAAAGCCTGTGAAAAACAAGATCAAGATATTCAAAAACAAGAGGTAAAACCTATATAAAGTCAATTTCTCTTAAATTTAAAAAATCTGGATTCATGTTTTAATTAAGCTACAATAAAATCTGGATTCTCATTTTATTCAAGCTATAATGCAACTTTATTATGCTGAGTACAACAGAAGCAAAACTGCATGCTGCTGAAGTCAGTGCTGATTTTCTGGCAGATGTGATCAACCTGTATATTTGAATAAATCTTTAAAAATGAAGAAACAATTACTTAACCTCAAAATTCAATTATAGAAGATTGTTAAATAACATTATGGCAATGTAAAAATGGAATTAATTAATATTTGCCATTGCAGAAGAAATTGAACTCTGGCTGTAGAACTTCTGCATTGTAAGTAAAAAAAACTGTTTAGACTGTTATTCTAATATATTAATCATTTAAGTTTTATTTTAGTATATATTTAATTTTAACAAACTCTATTTTATATTATTGATTGATAAAGCCAGAAGTGAAAATTAAAAAAACAAAGCAAAGAAAAATTTGCTTCATCTTGTATTTACAATATATATATGTTAATTCTAATATTTTCACGGATAAAAGATGTCATATTATTATTACTATTTGCGGGATATTCCGTGTAGTGAAAAAGCTAATTGCTGACGTTTCAGTACAATATCAAGTACCTTCCTCAGAGCGTCCTCTTTCTCAAATCATAAGAATGCACGTGAGATTTAAAACCGTTTTTATTGTTTTCTTTCTCCTCATATTTAAATTCTATTGGTTGAGAAGTTTTAAAATTTATTTTCTCTTCCAATAGCTTCTTCCAAATGTTGTTAATCTTCTTTAATTCACACCTTTCATTTATGCTCTTGGGCCTTTTAAAAATCTCTATAGCTTCTCTTAGCAATCTCTGGTCATATTGTTCAATTTTTGCTAAAATATTTGTTTTTTCAAAATTGATATCATGATTTGTTAATTTTATATGAGAATAAATAGCTGATGAATTGGATTTTTCTCTCACTGCCAGAAGGTGTTCTTCCTTTCTAATATTTATTCTACGATTAGTCTGTCCTATATATGTATGTGGACAGACCCTACATGGAATTTCATATACACCATGACACTCCAAAGCAATTTTATCTTTAGGAAGTGGAAATATTTCACTAATTTTTTTCGAAGGCAAATGAATAAATTTAACAAACTACTTAAAAAGAAACAGGAAATACTAACTTTGTCTTTGTCTGAACGAGGAAGTGTGCACGATGTAAAGAATTTATCTGATAAAAAATTATCAGACTTTGAACTAAAAGTTTTAAATAAAGGTTTTAATTTTGCAATAACACCAACAAAATTACCTTTTGAGGATATTATTTGCAGAGTGGAAAGTAGTTTATCAAAAATACCTTGCGGGGATGCAGATATAGTAAAGGGAAAAATATACGATATTTTAAATAAAGCAAAACCACCTAAAACTAATTTATCAATTAATGAAAGAAGAGCTTTGCTTAAATTAAAAAATGACAAATCTATTACTATTCTTCCGGCAGATAAGGGTAATACTACAGTCATTTTAAATAAGGCTGATTATTTTAAAAAAATACATGATTTATTAAATGATAATATTTATTAAAAAATTTATAGAGATCCTATGACTTATCTTGAAAAGAAAACGAAAACATTAATTTATTCTACTGATCTAGATTTAGAAACAAAGTTACAGCTTACTCCCAGGGAAAAATCTTCTTTTTATCCAAAATTATATGGTTTACCAAAAATTCACAAGCCAGATATTCCAATGAGACCGATTGTAAGTGCAGTTGGTTCGCCTACACAGACACTAGCTCGTTTTTTGACTTCTTTTTTACAGCCGCATTTATCAACGATGTCATCATATGTTAAAGATGCTAATCATTTTCTTGAGCTTATCCGGGATATTAAATTGACTAAGAATGATATTTTGGTAAGTTTTGACATTGTTTCACTTTTTACTAGTGTACCTGTAAATGAAGCGATTCAAGTTTTAAAAAATATTCAGTTGCCTAATTTTGCTGTGGTTTTGATTGAACACTGCTTATCGAATACATTTTTTGTTTTTGATGGGCAGATGTATAAACAAACATCAGGTCTAGCTATGCGATCACCAATTTCTCCAGCATTAGCTTCTATTTTTATGGAGGATTTGGAAAATAAAATTTTGACTTTAGCAGTTAAAAAACCATCTATATGGCTGAGGTATGTTGATGATACCTTTGTTATTTGGCCTCATGGCAAGCATGCTCTTGATGACTTTTTTAATTTTTTAAACTCTTTTCATAACAATATTAAATTTACCATGGAGATAGAAAATAATAATCAATTACCTTTTTTAGATGTTTTGATTGAAAGAAGGGAAGATGGTTCTTTATCCCATGGTATATATAAAAAACCAACACACACTGGGAGTTATCTGCATTTTTCCTCTCATCACCATCCTGCACAACTATTTTCAGTAGCAAAGACATTATTGGATAGAACAAAGAGACTTTCTGATGATTGCCATTTTCACCGGGACCTTTTTGCTACTAACAAAATGCTTCTTCATAACGGTTTTAATTACAACATTATTAATAGGGCTTATACATATCAAAAGAAAAAAGATTTTGATACATCAAAAATTAAGACAATTTTTCCATATATAAAAGAAGTAACTGATAGAATTGGTAACATTTTAAAAAATAATAATATTCACACAATTTACACTACTTATAAAAAAATTAGTGAAATATTTCCACTTCCTAAAGATAAAATTGCTTTGGAGTGTCATGGTGTATATGAAATTCCATGTAGGGTCTGTCCACATACATATATAGGACAGACTAATCGTAGAATAAATATTAGAAAGGAAGAACACATTCTGGCAGTGAGAGAAAAATCCAATTCATCAGCTATTTATTCTCATATAAAATTAACAAATCATGATATCAATTTTGAAAAAACAAATATTTTAGCAAAAATTGAACAATATGACCAGAGATTGCTAAGAGAAGCTATAGAGATTTTTAAAAGGCCCAAGAACATAAATGAAAGGTGTAAATTAAAGAAGATTAACAACATTTGGAAGAAGCTATTGGAAGAGAAAATAAATTTTAAAACTTCTCAACCAATAGAATTTAAATATAAAGAGAAAGAAAACGATAAAAAACGGTTTTAAATCTCACGTGCATTTTTATGATTTGAGAAAGAGGACGCTCTGAGGAAGGTACTTGATATTGTACTGAAACGTCAGCATTTAGCTTTTTCACTACACGGAATATCCCACTAATTTGTTAACATTTTTTTAAAAAGTTTTCTTTAATGTAAAATTGTTAGATAAATAATCAAAGGTATAATATTCAATTTAAAACAAAGGTGCATACTTGCAAAATAATTAGTGATATTTCAAGGTGTTTTGAAATAAGTGTTTTTATATGTACTCTTGTTTTGATTACTATGAATTACATTTTATGTACCTTAAAACCTATTATGTGCAAGCAATTATTAGATTATTGTTAAATGGTTTATTATTACAGTACATCTATATGATGTATTTATTGATAGTTTTGTTTTATAAATGTTGAGTTGGATCCAAAAAATTACCTCAATTAATTAAGGAGTTTTCTCAAAGTAAATGAATGTCAGATTAAAGAACCACATCTCATAATTAGTTTGTTACTTTTAAATCAGGATTTTGACTTAAACTGACCATTTCCTAGAGTTGTCATTGGAAAAAAGGTGTATTAGTTATAATTACCCCATATTTGATATATGAGTGTGATTATGTTACGAAGCTATAAATAAATGTGTTATATTTATGATATCATCCATGCATAAAATTATATTCAGGATATATAAGAAACCATGGATTTATTTGGTGGCAAATGTGCTTAATCATAAAAAAAAATGTAATTATAGATTTCAGTGCTTCATAAGGTGAAAAGAGAAAAAAGATAAGAGAAATGGTGTTATTTAATAAAAAAAAAAAGAAAAAAAATTATATTTTTCTGATAATTATAAAATTTTGTAATGAACTACTGCTTTATTACTGGTTTCTTTATATGTAATATTGTTTGATCTGCATATTTATCCCATGGTTTCATCATGAGTAACTTATGTTCTATGGTATCTATCCTGGTATTGCAAACAGAGACTATGTAGTGGTCATCATCATCATCATCATATTAAAGAAAATATTTTCAAAGCTTATTTAAGTATGTATGTTGAAAAAATGTCTTTGTCTATTTCATGATGTTAAATATTGGGCAGTGCCCTAATCAATTAGATAAATATAAATAACTTAAGCATATATTGTCTGACCATTACAATATTTATATGAATGGTTGAAACAGATTAGAAGAAAACTGATCTTGTAAAAACACAAGTTTGTGAAAGGTTTAAATGAAATGTTAAATCCACCACATCCATAAAAAGTGTCACAAGTGAAGTCCAAAATCCAAATAATGCTGATATTTCTTATAAAAATGTTGTTTTTCTCTCAGATTTAGTTCATAATGGTCAGACATTTTATCTGCAAATTCTGAAACATTTATATGATGTGATAAAATATAAACATTTCATTTTGTGGCAAAGAAATGAGTGCAAGTTTCCACCCAACAAAGTGTCATCTCTCAGAGTCTTGAGTGTGAAACACTTTTTAATTAAAATCAGCATGACCCAGCTTATCTATCATCCACATTCACTCAATTTCACCTAATGCAGTTTTTTTAATCTCTTGAATAAAAAAATGTCTCAATTTTTTGGGGTGTGTGGAGTTAGAAGTGGTGAAAAAATAATGAAGGCTTTTAAAGGCATCACATTGTATTTTTTTTAAGTGAGTCCCGATCATTTCTTGATATAACAAAATAAAAATAAAAAAACTTCAGTATTTTATTTAGATTTTTCAGATCTGATCAAGTATCACTCATTATTTTTCTTTGGTCTCAAATATCTTTACAGTTCAAAATATCAATATTTTTTAAACTTCACCTTCAATGTGCTACTTTCACATTGTGGAAAATAACAGAAAATATTAATTTTAAATATTGCGTGTTCTTGTAAAATATATTATATTGCCTTGCAGTATCATAAATGAATTTGGTCTTAATTGATAAAATCACTTTTGGTAATAGGACTCATTTACTTGACTAAAAAATGTGTTTTTTAGAGATTATTTTGAAAGAAGGTAATGAAAAAAAGTTGTAATAAAAAATAATTATTGATCTTGTTAGAGTTGGGAAATGCTAATCTAACTAATATTAAATCATTAATTTATCTCGAAATATATAGAGAGAAGATTGTGCATATATTTGAATTCTATATTTATATGACAAGTATTTTTATATATTCATTTACCTTGAATAATTATATCAATATTAAACAATTTTGTTAATTAATACAGTAGTTTAATTAGAGTTCAAAAATAAATGAAATTAAAAAATGGAAAGTATCATAGATAAATTTCAATGCATTTTAAAATATATTATTAAAGAATTATTAAATTTTAATAATTAATTAATTATTGCTTTTAAAAAAGTTTTAACTTCAAAGTGGATTACAGAATCTAAGAAAAATGAATTAAAATATTTTTGTAAAAAAAAGACAAATCCTTTTGATTTATATTACAAAAAATATTATTATTATTATTATTATTATTATTATTATTATTATTATTATTATTATTATTATTATTATTATTATTATTATTATTATTATTATTATTATTATTATTATTATTATTATTATTATTATTATTATTATTATTATTATTATTATTATTATTATTATTATTATTATTATTATTATTATTATTATTATTATTATTATTATTATTATTATTATTATTACTACTACTACTACTACTACTACTACTACTACTACTACTACTACTACTACTACTACTACTACTACTACTACTACTACTACTACTACTATTACTACTATTATTATTATTATTATTATAGTAATAATAATAAATAATGATAATGTGACATGCAAAATCAACACTAGACATTATAAACTACCATCAGCTATAAATAATAAAAAAATAAATGTTATAAATAACCATTGTTCTTTTTTTAGTTTACTCATTTAGGAATTAAATCCAGATTGTTATATACTTACCACTCTTATCATTCATTTAAGTTATTAATAAAACTGTAACATGTTTAATGAAAAAAAAAATTCTTTTTTGCAAGTTTTATAACCGTGCATTTGATTCTGTTTATTTTTCTTATGGGTACATAAAATCTGTACTGAACCATATATATATAAGCAATTACACATATCATATAGACATGTGTATATAACATGTACATACTTGTAATTCAATTTAGATAAAAAATTTAATATCATTAATAAGACATCAACCAAATTAGCAAAAAAAAAGGTATACTATACAGTATACATTCTTATTATGTACACTCATATGTACAACTAGAGTATTATTTATTTGTAGCTTGAGGGAAAATGATTTATTTAATTTAATTACATATATGTTAAGTTATACTAATTTCATGTTTACAGTTATTAACATCTGTTTGATAATTCAAAGAAGATTATTAAAAATTAAATTGTGTTTCCATTCTTGCATAAGTGATTTTTAATTTAATAATTATTAATGCCATGTTTTTATCTGACCATCAATACTAGCAAAAGTGAATTATAAACATCAAAATCTTAAAGAATAAATAGGTCAATTGGATCCATTTTTATTTTTTCTATGTTTAAAGAATATTATTTATTTATATCCTGAGTACATAAAATGTTTTATTTACTCCACATAATTACATATTTCTGGAATAAACTCTACAATACTCAAAATATCTTTAGAAACATCTTATTAAAGTCACACTACATTAACATTCAATGTGAATGGCCAATATTAACACAATTATATTGTTAATTATTAAATTGTCTGTTGCATTTATAAAGTATGTCTCTTTGATTTTTTGTTCTTAAAATTGTTTTTCATATGTAATATAAAGTACTGCTAAAACAAAAACTTCTATTACAAATATAACTGTCTCTTTTTCAAATAAAGATTTAAATCTATCCATAGAATATTTCATGTTCATGAATTCTCTTTTTCAATGCACATTGTCACTCACCAATGTAACTGGATCAGCATTGTCACACCATATATTACAATATTCATTTTATCAACATTATCTTTTCTATTAATAATTAATCTATAAGTATATGATCCAATTTTAAATGCAATATTAAAATGAGAAGAAATCAATGGTGTAATCATATTACACACTCTACAATAGAATTTAGTCAAATGTTATAGTATCATTAAAAAGGGAACTACATTAGATAATGCTTTGTCACACACCATAGTAAGAAACTTTTATGACACTTTGATAATTATAAATGCAATTTTAAAGTTTAGAATGGCATTTCATAGCTTTATAATAATTTAATAATAATTCTTTTAGGTTTTTGAAATCAAGTTCAATCCAAAAAGATTTTGTTAATTTATTTTTTTACTGGCTTTTATTGTTTCTCATTGTGTATTTTTTTTTTCTATATTTGCAAAGTTCATGTATATTATTTAGGATTTTTTTCATTTGTAAACCTATATTTGTAACAAATTAAGTTCAATTTATTGAATTTTAATATAAAATAATGGTTAATACTAAAATTAAATGTTGAATGATTACACAAATTACCACTAGGGGAAAACAAAGGAAATACCCATTAGTTGACTGATTAAAAATACTTTTAATTTTTAGTTTTTCTAAAATGTTGTTAGAAGAAAATACTTTTTTATTAGAGAAGGCTTGCTATACTAATTCAGAGCAATTTTGCTTACTAACTCTATTCAATAAACTAGATGAGAATAATTTATTTTATATGTTTTTATCAGCAAAAAATTGGAAAACAAATTCGATAAAATAACAATTCACAAGGCTAATTAATTATTCAAATATTATTTCAAAAACATTAAGTGAATATAATTCAAAACAATATTCAGTGAAAAAGTTTTATTATTATTAATGACAACTTTAGTGAAATATGTAATAATGGTTGATCAACTGAAAAATAATACTATTAATAAAAAATATCATGATCAGTTCACACACACACACACACACACTAAAATTCAACTATGATAAATATTTTTAGAAATATGAAAAGTTTAATGCTATGCTACTGTCCTTTGTTGAAATCATTCACAGAATTTGGCAACAGCAGGTCACTAAATCATTTCAATCACAGATATCAATACGTCTATTAAAAAATTCCTTTCTGAGGAATTTTATAATTTTAAACTGAAAGAAGATATAAAATCTTATTTATCAATGTTATCATTTTTTTCTGAAATTATTTAGTATACTCCAGTAAATAATTGCTGAAATGGATAATGCCATTTATTTAATGGTCACCCATGTGATCTTCCACATGGTAGTGAGTTCATTTACAGTTGTGAGGATAGCTAATAAAGATAACATTACAAACATCTTAAATAAAGTTATATAATCAAATAAAATGGCTTAGAATAATTTATTAAAGGTAATAATAATAAGTAGAGTTGAAATTTTATAAGGGATTATTAAAAATCATATTTTAAAATAAATATAAATAATGTAATAGATTTTATTATAAGTGATTAAATTTAAGAGAAACTAAGTAATGAAATAGGTTAAAACAGTATAGTTAGTTTTTCTTATCAAAGATTAAAATTTAGAGTTACAAAAATATACTTAAAAGAATATTTGTTTTAACTCATATTTGTATGAGATGTTTATTACAAAAACAATATTATTAAGTACATTAATATTAAAGAAAATAGATTAAAAAAGATAAAAGATTAAATCTAGTTTTATTTTTAAAATTGCATTTTGTGTTTGAGGATAAGTGATTTGCAAACAAGGTAAAAATTCAATTAACTGAATAATTATGGTATTTCAAAAATTTAATTTAATTAAAATAAACTGTGATCACTTAGATCAGGCATGTCAAACTGGTGGCCCCAGGGCCGCATGCGGCCCTCGAAAGGATTTTTCATGGCCCTCGTCTAAGATGCTATGTAATAAAATGAAAACAGAACGATATGTTGCAAACAATAAATTAATTTTTTTTAAAAAGCTCTTATATTTAATTACATGAACTAAAATATATACAGTAATTGTTGTCTACATACATAGCTAATTTATAATTCTCGGTTACACGCATAGCTTATGCCTTTATGATGATGAAGCATTTGAGATATGTGAATACCAAAGCTGGCAACGTTAATAATGTGCTGCTGTGCTTCCGAGAACATAAATACATTAGTCAGCTATTCGCGCCACCAACGTAGCAATCCTATCTGCAGATATTGTTTTTTTCTTTGAATTGTAACAAAAGGCAGTTGCGCTAGTTTCTTTATCCGATTGGTGTGTTAAAAATTTGCGGTTGTTTCCTTTTATAACTCATTCAAAAAATATAAGTAAACTGCTATATCCAAGAGTTTATATCTTTCTGAAAATAGTCAGACAGCATAAGAAATAAGAGCATGCATTTTTTATATAATATTTTAATTATAATCAAACATGAGAAACAATAATATTTTACATATAAGTTAGTAACGATTACATTTCAGTTTGGAAAACACTAAAAGTTCTACAATTTTACCAGTGTATGTTCGGCCTTGGGAAACTTTAGTGGCTTGACCATTTCTAACCTACGGCCTTATGCACACTTTCTTCTTTGTCACATCTCTATCTTAATTGCTCCGTGCTGGGAAGTCAGGACTGAGAGAGAAAAAAACGTAATCGTACCTTTTATAGCTACCTCCATTTATCGAGCATAATTCCAGGACGAATTGATAGCAGTGCTCTCTTTACATTTAAATACTAGAGTAGCGTTAAATTTTTACGAAGCGTATTTTGCATAAACGTAGTTGCAATTTTTTAAATTTTAAAAATTTAAATCTAAAGCTCTATTTTTATTACAGAAAATGCCACTTCCAACGCTAAATAAAAAACGAAAGATTGATGACGAGGGAAGAAAATTTCAAGAAAGGTGGGAACTGAATTATTTTTGTGTGGAAGTGAACAATAAGATTACGTGCTTAATTTGCAAAGAAACTATTAGTGTTGCTAAAGAATACAATATTAAGCGACATTATAGCACTAATCACGAAAAACAATTTTCGTGTTTTGAAGCTAAAATAAGAGAAGAAAAATTAAAAACAATGAAGAATTCATTAAGTAGCCAGCAAGGAGTGCTTACAAAATTTATAAAAAGTAATGAATCAGTAACAAGAGCTAGTTATGAAATAAGCTATTTATTAGCAAAACATTCAAAAGCATTCACCGATGGTTCTTTAATCAAGGAATGTATAATAAAAGCTGCCGAATTTGTCTGTCCAGAAAAAGTACAAGCATTTCGAGACATCTCATTATCAAGAAATACGGTGGCAGATAGAATTACTGAAATGGCAGATGACATCACTTCGCAATTACAGAAAATATCTACCAAAATCCAGTTCTTTTCAATTGCTATTGATGAAAGTAGGATATAAGAGATGTTGCAAAGTTGTTTTTTTTTGTGGTTGATAATAACAGAGGATCACCGAAGAATTGTTGGAATTCATCCCTCTTCACGGAACAACAACTGGTGAAGATATTTTTGATGCTTGGAGATTTTAGAAAAACTAACTTGCTGTTGACAACTTGTTTCTGTACAACTGATGGTGCTAAACGATGACAGGTGAAACTAAAGGTTTTGCACGACTAGCAAGGAAATACAAGACGAATATCCAGATAAACCAAAAATCAAAGCTTTTCATTGCCTCATTCACCAACAAGTTCTCTGTTTAAAATTATTAAAAATGGATCAAGTACTTAAAACAGTTACAAAGATAGCAACTTTATTCGATCAAGAGCACTAACCACGCCAATTTACTTCGTTCCTTAAAGATTTAGAATCCGAACAAGATCTTCCTTATTCCAGAGTTCGTTGGTTGTCTGCCACAATGTCTTAAAGAGCTTCTATCTGATTTTGGAGGAAATAATATTATTTTTTGAAATGAAAGATGAAAACAACGAAAATATATCAATTATAAAAGATCCATTGTGGGTACAAGACCTAGCATTTTTAATAGATATTACAGGCCATCTGAATAATCTTAATATTACATTGCGGCAAAGATCAATTGATAACGAATATGTATGATGCAGTTGCAGCTTTGTACAAAAACTGAATTTGTTTAAAAATCATTTGCAAAAGAACGTTTTGACGTATTTTCCTACATGTGAGCAGTTAAAAGCACAAAATCAAAGTTGCTTGTTTTCACATCACTCTGCAAAAATTGAAAAAATAAAAGACGAATCGATAAACGTTTTGATGATTTCAAGGAGTTCGAAGAAATTTTTTCTCTTTTCAGGACCATTTGCTTTGAAGTGAAAAAGCTCCGACTTTGATACAACTGGAATTAATTGATTTCCAGAATGATTCGATTTTAAAAACCAAATATCGAGAAGTAGGAACTCCGAAAATTTATTCCTATTTAGGTGAAAGATACCCAGAAATTAAAAAATTTGTGCACAAATTTTAAGCTTTTTGGAAGTACATACTTATGTGAGAAATTATTTTCATCATAAATTAAATAAAACACTTACAGATCAAGATTAACTGATAAACATCTATCTGCCATAATGAAAATTGCTTGTTCTCAGTCTTTGAATCCAGATATTGAAAAATAGTAAGAGGAAAAGCTGAGTTTAGTAAAAACAATAAATTGTAGTTTTATAAATATGTAATCAGATAAAATAAATGTTTAAATAAAAGCAATACTATATCAATTGTATATTATTGAAGTGAATTCACTAAACTACATAATATGCTTTAATTACCCTATCTATATTCCTGCATTTTCACTTTCAAAATACAATTTTAAGAAAATTTGTGTGATGTGGCCCGCGAGAATCTTACCAGTAGCATAAAGTGGCCCATTGTTTGAATGAGTTTGACATGCCTGACTTAGATTAAGTAAAATAAAAACATCCATGGGTTGTAAACAAGGGTATATATATATAGATATATATAGCGCCAGGGTTTTTTTGAAATTATTATTCTTGATTTTTGTTTTATTTCTGCTTCATTCTACATTGTTACCATCATGATGAAAAACCACTGGCTGGCTGAAGTCTACTCTAAATACATACTGATTAAACTATCCCTACTCTACACCAAAAAATGCCTAAACATCTAATAATTAAAAGAACACATTGTAGACAAATCTGTATATCAGAGAAGAGCAATTCCCACTTGCCTAGGAAACAGATAAAAGACAGAATAGTATGCTTTAGAAAAATAATGTGATGATAAAATAAATTCATTAATGCATGCAATTGAGGGAGAAATACTGTCCCACTGTGAAAAATTATATTATTTGATATTTATATATATGTCTTAAAAAACAACGGTCTCCTAAAATATATTAATTATAGTCAACTATATTTTATTAAGTATAAACTAGTTATATATTCTAACTAAATGAAAATGAGACTAAAAGGTCGCAGTCACACTTCGGGACAACCACGTTGTGCATCAATTCTAACTAAATGAGAACTATATCAACTCTACAACTTATATAGATTGGTCATTTAAATATAACTAAAAGAAGTTATATCAAAATCATTGCAACTTATATTTTGTTGTATAATACATTGTAGCCAAATATAATTAAAACAATTGGGAGAGTTTACAAATATAACATATATTATCGGACAGTTTAAGCTAATTATAACTTTATTGTAATGGTCGCACATCCACGTTATGGATTAATTGTAATATTTATTTATTTCAGCTTGGGTGACCACACAATGCATTAATTATAACCTATACTTGAATCTATCTGGCATTCAGACACTTGTGGGTAAGTTACATGCCAATTATAACGTTTTAAGGATGGATCGATGGATGCTTCATCGTTCCCAGCTAACACTATTGCTAAAGTCTACTGGGATGGTGATGATGAGATAGTACATCCATAATCTTATTTGCCAGGGTGCCAAATTGCAACTTTAATAAAATATTGAGATTAAATCTCATTTCTGTAACTTATCGATAATATTTAATGAATGGATTAATAAATAATCAATCGATTAAGAGACCACTGAGAAGGTATTAAAAATAATAATATTAATATTCTTGGAAATTCTTGGTTGTTCTCAGCACACACCTCCATTCACCATCATTAAAGTCACAATTAAAATTTTGTTCCAATTACAAATAGTTCTATATCCATCTCCATCTTCCTGATCCACCCCTCCATTATCTTTACATCCATAGGTCTATTACACTGATATCTCTTTTACTACTAAATTTTCCATTATGCTAGCTTATTTCTTCCATTACAATCTCTTCTCAGGGTTTTTAAAACAATTAGGTGTGGAGATCAAACAAGCTGTGATGTATTATTGGTGATAAACACTCCTCTCATGATCATCTCCAAGGTTGATCTTGGCTGTCTTTAATGTAGTTTCATGTCTATTTACATTAAAGTTCGAATAATTTAAGCTTATCATTTTTTTTAGAAAATAACATTATAAACATATTCACAATTATAGTAGAATTATAAAGAAGTATGTCTAGAGAGGTGTTTGAATACAACGAATGGGGAAAGGATTTTATCCCACCTACTGCATCCACTATCACTCAATAACCATCCCTAATCATAATTTATATCTCAACTACATTAAATTACTTGGTAATCTTAAGTATCAGAAATTAATCATTTTAAATAATTTTACCAGATATTATTTACAAAAATGATAATTCAACTATTAATAATAATATATTGATGTATGATTGAATTTGAGATGTCTAGATTATAATAACCCACAAAACATTGAGATGTATGCAAAATTTTATTTAAAACAAATAACAAATTTTATTAACATACTACAATTCAATACATAATATATACATTCACTTGATGACTCACATGGCTTTCCCCTATTCTACAACCTTATTATGATATAAAAAGAAACTAAATAATAAATATCCCTACATCAATGGATAATATCATGAGGTTTTAAAATATAAATATTCATTTTTAATTATTAGGGAATCAGGATTACCATGGAGTAATATTAATATCAGACAGTTAAAATATTATATACCTTCACATCTATTATATTTTGTTCTCATTTTTATCCCAGATATAGTGAACATTAAATTCCTCCCCCCCCCCCAATGTTTAATGCTTTTAGTTACTGATTTGTTTCCAAGGGTAATGCTTCCAATAGTAAAATTTAATAATTTTATTTAATTATTTTTAATCTAATATCCCTTGCTCCATGCTCAACAATAGAGATATTTTATGTTTGGTGGGACTAAATTAATTTTGGTTACTTTCAAATGTCAACAAATCAGTATCTAGCTCAATCATCATCACACTTTGCATACACCCTATATTCATGTTCTTATGACAATAATAATAATATTAGTAATATTACTTTTCCAGCGAGGTTCTCAGCTGGCTACGGATATATTTATTAAATAATTTCAGATACGCATTGCTTACCAAATTTGTAGGTTTTATTTAACCCTTAAACTTAATATTTATTGACATTATTACTCTTGGCTCTTATTGACAAATTAAAATATATCAAGAAAAAATGTTCAAGTATACTAATTGCACACACACTATCAGCACTTATCCTGATATCACATTGAGTTTGCGACCCTATATCCAACATTTATAAGTAACGCTTAGTAATAGCTAGATTTCATACACCCATAAAGCAGGCAGTGACCTGAATAAAAAAACCTTTTCACTAAGGTTGAGATATGCTAAGATTTTTTATCGCTAGTCATATAAAGAGATTTGGGTTTACCTATGGCCATCAATAAGAAATCATCTTACAGTGTAGAAAATAACTAAGTGGGAAAACTCTTCCACTGTGTTTAAATACTTTATAAATATAGTATAAATATCTTAGGGAGTGAGCTAAACTACGACTCCACTAGCTTGGTGGAGACTTGTCCACCCACATATATACAGGTCTAACATCAATTTATCAAGTAAAACTTTCATATCTACATTACTCTTGTGAAATAGTACACTAGAACATGAGCCAATATTTCCAAGCCTTAATCAGCTTGTATCTAGCTTTAATTTTATGATAACAATAATAAGAAATACGCACTAAAATCTTAGAACTACTTCTCTGCACTTTTATAGAATAATATATGATATTTTAGCCCAACAATCATGCAACCTTCATAAAACATAGCATTGGGTCTAAGCACTTGACAAAAATCCCTGATCTGATTAAAAAAACACATTTCCCACAACAATATCTCTCACTCTTATCATAACAAAAATGTAAAGCATTTAAAACAAGGCACATACAGAATGATTTGGTATTAATTTCATCTACCCCTAAATGATGATGATGATGATGATGATGATAATAATAATAATAATAATAGTAATAATAATAATAATAATAATAATAATAATAATAATAATAATAATAATAATAATAATAATAGTAATAATAATAATATTAATAATAATAATAATAAAAGCATTTAACAGGCATATACAAATGACTTGATATTAATTTCATCTACCCCTAAATAATAATAATAGTGAAAGCATTTAATAAGCACATAGATGGATTAATTTTAAATGGATATATATGATAAATAATAATAAAAAAATTATTATTTTTTCTTTTTTTTTTTAAATGAAATGTTCTACATGAATATCAAATATAAAAATATACTTAAATAGTTCTCCAGAGGCATTCTTCAGGTTTCTGGTTTCCATTTTTCCTTTTTTTCTTCTTTGATCGATTTATGTGCACACATGGGTTTATTTTGAAAGAGTCCTTGTAATAGAGTTCGATTCCTATGCCAAAAGGTATAAAGTTTTTACACTGCTGTGAAGATTTCCTCATTTTGGTTTCTGTGGATTAAAGTTGAGTAAAACTTGTTTTAATTTTTAAATATATGAGTCCATTTCTTGTTGTAATTTTCAATTCACTTAATATTCATTTTGAATGCTTTATATGAAATTATAGCATTCAGATTTAATGCTTTATATATGAAATCAAAATGTAGATTTTCTTATTTTCTGTAGTTTAAATTTTATCTTTTTCCGATTTCTGGTAAATTAGTAAAGACAGTTATGATGTTGATTAATTTCTGGGGATCTGATGTATACTTAACTTAAACTTTACTCGAGAGTCATTGCTTTTTCTATATTATTAAATTTGGCAAAGTTCATTCTTCAAGAGACAGACAAAATAATAATAATAAACGATTTTCTTTTCTTTAAAAAATGTTTCTTTTTAAATTTTTTCAGCCAAGCTTCTCTCTAAAACCTATGACAAGAGAACTTGCAAGAGAGATTGAAATACAAACCAGCTAATGTTATTGAGATAGAGCTACCAGCTACACAAAAGAGTAGAACTCTTATAGTGTCTAGCTTCTCTCACTCCCCTCCCCTCCATCATGACATTACATTGACCATTCTAAATGTCTGGTCAGTATTTTTTCCAATTAATTGCCCATCATTTTTTTTCTTGTCATTTTAAACTTCTGCTTTCTCTCAAAAAACACATGCCCCATTCATATCTGCATTCCAATAAATAATCACCAATTAATTCTAAATGTAAATTCTTGTCATTATAAATATCACTTTAGTAATTACTTTAGTAATTCTACACTCATGGAAATCACACCAAAGAACAAAATAAATGAGAGCAAGCTCTCTTTTCTCCCCCCTCTTAGTTTTTCCTTAACAATAAAAAAAAATTTACAGCAACACAACTTCAAACCCAGAATCTTGACCAAAATTTTGACTGCTATGAATAGACTATTAAAACAAAT
The DNA here is from genome assembly GCA_028023455.1 of Epiperipatus broadwayi. Lineage (NCBI taxonomy): Eukaryota > Metazoa > Onychophora > Udeonychophora > Euonychophora > Peripatidae > Epiperipatus > Epiperipatus broadwayi. Next base: position 2,776 of record JAQFVV010001743.1, on the reverse strand, counting down.
TAATTTCTTCTTTAGAGTAGTTCCTCATGAAAGACATAGAATAATTATTATTTAATTGTGAACTTTATAATTAAAATCTACAACTAGATCAAATACACACACACATGTGTTTCACATATACAATTTTTTAATTAAACAGATTGTTTAATATTTTAATCCTTAAATCATTTTTTACAACTTAATTTCATAAACGATTTAATTCTAACTTGTCCGTGTAAAACTATGACTATCTATTTTACTCTCTAAAGTACTTTTAAAAATTGCACACACCCCCTCTTCTTTTCAATCTCCAATTATCAAATGATGTATAAATATTGCCTATCTAACAAATCATCAGTAATATTAAATTGTCCCCATAAATCAATATTAAATCAATCTTTTGCCTAGAAATATTTTAATGACAAATTTTTAGATTGCCTATCAAGTAAAACATATGCAATCCCTATGAATATGGGTTTAAACCTAGCCTTGGCTAAAGTTTGTCTATTGAAGAAAGGTAAAAAAATATACAAACTATGAGGAAATTTTTTATTAAACATTATTGTACATAGTTAAGACTCCAAATGGAGTCTTGGGCAAATCCAAGGGCTACAATATGTATAGTAAAATATTTAATTGATTGAATAAAAGAGGAACTAAATGTTTTGTTAAAAGAAATGTCAGCTTTGGCTGTTTAATATATATTTGCATTGTTCCTTATAGCTGTGCTTAAAGCTATTAGAATACAAAGTTCACTTTCTTTTATATATATATATATATTGTAACCAACCGCTCACCCTCTCAACTACCCATCGTGCCGAACTCGCTGCAGCACTATAAATTGTAACCGTAAATTGCGTGGTCCCAACTACAGAAACGCAAATGCACTAAGAATCGTAACCTCTATCACTGATCAATTCCCATTGCACATTGTCAGCTATTAAGAGCTGTATCCAAAAACATATCATGCTATCTATTTTATGCATGAAAGACCACAATCAACATCTGGGGCAACTTACCACAGACCAAACTAATGATCTAACCTAAACTTTTTATGATTTAATTTGATCGCAGCCAGGGTGTACCACGAAGAACTACCATAGTATTATGATAAAATACTTTAATCAAATTATAAGTGTAATGTTATTATTTTTTAAACCTTAATTTGCAATTTTTATTGTATGAGACCCGATGGCCGACCATGTACAAGATGGCATAATTTGTGGAATTACATAAGATTATGAAATTTTAAACCATCTATATGATTTCTAATACAAATGCTAGTCCAGGTAAAGCTTTGCAATAAATAAACATAAATACTTGGGTTCTTTTTATAGTTTACTATATCACTGAGACTCTTTTATACTGACAAATGACAATTTAAAATGTTAAGTAAATATATTCAATCATATCATTATTTGGTAAATCTGTTTACAAGTTTACCAATCAATTTGTATTGTATACTAGAATCAACTACGCAAAGCCAAAATGATGGAAACGGTAAATGGGATTTTATTGTACCTTACACATCATAAACTACCAAAGACGAAAAGCATCCAAATGTTTTCTCAAATATTACTAAACTCTTATATCATGTTGACGATAGTATCTACTTTATGTATGCTCTATCCAAGGTTTATGATTTCTGATTTTAAGAATGACACATAGCAACGGCACAGTGAGTTTAATTATAAATCAACGTTTATTTACAAATTTATGAATAATAAATAATTAATTCCAATGTTATAATTAAAAAACATAAATAAACAAATAAAATAAATAAATTATAATTCCATCGACTTTCTTCACTAGCATATCATAGGTACGGTTTTAAAAAACCTAATCATACCTTATTTCAATTTGATATAATGAATCTTGAGCAAATTATACTAAATTCAACATCAACTCATGAAGTATTTAACGTCATTTCCAGATTCAATAAATCCATACCGTAAAATTATAATAATATAATAATTAATATTATATCTGTAGGATTTAGCTATAATGTACTCATTAAATAAAATGAAAATGTAAACTTACACTCCGGTAAATAATAATCAACCGACAGTTAATTATTATGAGGTAACTTGAATAGAATGTCCTGCTACAATTTGACGATCTAACTTATGAATTATGCTTACAAATGGAAGAAGATGATTTAGCAGATTAACTAAATACTTTGCCCAACTTATATCTATGAAGTAAAACATATTCCTGTGGATGCGTTCATCTACACATAGGAATTAAATAATACTAAACGCTTTGTGGATTGATACACCATCATAAAGTAATACGTATAATTACACAATTCCGCGGATTAACCACCAGCGCTGGAATGAGTGTAAAATACAAAAAATGGCAATTAAATAATCTGCGGATTAACCACCAGCACAGATTAATGCCTTTTAACATTCTAAAACAACATTACTATTTACTTCACATTAAAGTGCAAAATCATCCTCCTCAGTTACTCTGATCATTCAGAAAACACTAACACTTTAGCAAATGTGGGTTCTTGCATAATAAAATGTTACACTAATCAGGACAACTAATGTACTAACTTATCTTACTTAAAATAAAACATATGTGTAATGCAATATAAGTAGTATTAGCATAGGAATATAAATCTGGAAAGACTCACAAAATACCCCACAAAGATTGATACATCTCATGAATTCATTTAGTACTTTTCAAGCCCTTTTCGCAAGCGCTATTCTCTTGAATAAGTATTTTATTCAACCCCTATTAATTTAAACTTAATAAAATATAACTTATGAACTTCACATGCAAGTTCATA
>JAQFVV010001742.1:0-49105 GCA_028023455.1 Epiperipatus broadwayi | reverse complement strand
TATATATTGTGCCCTTTTGTATGGGTCACCATTTAAGTTTTGTGCTAATCTAGTAGAAAATTTTAAATTTAAGAAGTATTTTAAAAGTGTGATGTTGACTTTGCTTGTGGTAATGTTACCATAAGTTTAATTAAAGCAATCTATGAGTATTTGATATGTGAATTGTGTTGGTATTGAGAAGATATTTAAAATGATGATGATTATGATGTAATACTGCATTAATATGTTTAATAACAAATGTTTGAAGCTAAAGTATTTAAAAGACAAGTTTAAATTAGACAAAGATATTTATTTAATTTAAAATATATGTTAAAAGTGAATAAAAATATTTTAAATTATAAGTATTTAAATTGAGATTAATATTTGATTTTAATCATATCAAATAATTATTTTAAAATCTGATGTAATATCTTATTTATTTAAAAAATATTTATTTTAAAAAATGCAATTGTTAGTTTATTTTTAGACTATGAAGCGTTTCTTGTGTTATAAAAAAAAGAACAGATGTTTGTTAAATTTACACACACATGCGTGGAAGTTGTCTAATAAAGTTGCATAATTATTTTAAAAAAATCATGTTATAAATTTATAAATAATACGTGAGTTATCACGAGATAAAAATAAAGATATTAATGTAAAATATTAAATTTGATTTTTAAAAATATTACTTTAAAAATATAACGTATTTAAAAAGATTTAGTTTATTTTAAATGATCTTATAAAAGTTAAGATTTAAATCAAGTGAGAAAGAATATTTTAAAAAAATGTTTGATAGATTTGAATAAACGATAAAAATTATTTTTAAAATGTGATAATATTAAATATTAAATAAGTCATTATTTTATTTTTAATAGTGTGTTGATAAATATGTAAATAAGCAAAGTCTGATTGTTTAAATGTACCAATCAGATGTGGAGTCTCTTCCAGTATAAAAGCTGGATTCAATTGTTGAAGGGCTCTCTGTAATGAAATTTCTAAGTCGATTGTGCTATTGAGAAAATAGCCAAGTAAATTTATAAACGCTCTTAAAATCAGTTGTAAAATCATAAGAGTGTTATTGTATATAATTTTATAGTTTTTTTTTAAATGAATATGCAGTAGTAATTTTAATATTCCCTATTGGTCTTCTCAATATCGAAACTCAATTTACGTACAAATAATCATGGAAACATCACATATCGGAGAAATATATCAGAAACTTTATGCTAGAGAAATAATAGACGCTGGATTAGTACATAAAACTACGAGATGGAGAAAAGTAGTATTTTGGACTATAAATAGTTTTAAAAGTTTAAATTACTATTGTCTATTATAAATAGATATTTAAAAGAAATATGAATACTTCTATAGAAAGAAAGTATTTTTGTAGATTTTAAAAGATTAAAATGTATATCTTAAGTAAAGATATAAGAAGTAGTAATTTTAATAAATACTTGCCTTGTTAAGTCTTTGTGCTTAAAAGACTAAATATTGATGATTTGAAAAGGCAAATAGATTATAAATATGATTATTTAAAATCGTAATATAATAGAAGTACTATATTGAAGTAATCTAAACGCTGGACGTTATAGAGGGAGAAATTAATTCTTACCTGAATATGTTAATTATAAATGCGCAAGTAATACATGGATGTCCAAATCAAGTTAAACTAAACCAAGCAAGCCAAGTTGATTAAAGTAATTTAATGAAAATAATATATAAACTATAAATTAGTTTAAAAATAATAACTTTAAAAATAATATTTTATGAAGAACTGGATCCAGAAAGAACTTATAAACTATTTTTTTTAATTTTATTTGTTTTCTTATTGGAACTTATTTTTTTTTAAAAAAAAAACGTTATCATTTTATTATAAACTTTCAAGAAACACGTGATTCAACGGAACAGGAAATAGTGTTCTATTGACTTTGTACATAGGATTTATTAGAACTTTTATGGTAGAACAAAAGTCATCGCTGGAATCCGTAATATAAATTTTTATTTTATTTATTTAACATAAAATTTAAAATATTATTAAACTATTAAAAAGTAGGTTAGGTACATTTATTAAATAGTAACTTAAAAATAATATAATAATTAATTATATAAATTTATTTTTATAATTAATATAACACAGAATATTCTAATGAATGTTTATGAGTGAAAATGTGAATGATTTTTATTTTATGAAGCTGCAAATTCCGAAGAATGCTGGGTAGCAGATTGGACATTATTATTATTATGGTAAAAATATTGTATAATGATTTTTAATGAATTTAATATGTTTTTTTCTTTAGATCAACTGAATATTATGTTGTTGTAGAATGAATGGATAGATATTTTATGAAAACACATACATTATATTGGCAACGAACTTTATTAAAATATGCATAAGTTTTAATCTATAATATCAACATGATACAACATTGCGTAAGAAGCTTAGAAATAATTATATGATTCTTTCATAAATAAATTTTGATATTTTATTATGTTATAGTATTAGAATTATATTTATTCTTTATTTAGGTAATTATTTTATTATTTACAAGATAGGAATAGATTTGAAAAGACTCTATTTTTTTTTTTTGTATTTTGTTTTATTAAATAAATTAAGTTACGTTATGGGTAGAAGCTTATATTTGGATTGAAGTTTATTAAGTATAGACGATGTAGTATAGGTAATTTGGATGATGAATATTTTATTTAAAGTTGATGTTTGTTTTTCCGGAAATTTTAGATAAAGTTTAGAATATGTTTTATAGATAGAAGTTATTAGAAAGGATTAAAATAACACATAAAGTAAAGTAGTGATTTTTTACCTAGAAAAGAATCATAGAATTTATCTAAGGTAATGCTTTATGAATTTGAAATGGATAAATGATTTAAATAATAGTTTTTGAACAGTATAGATATGTAATGCATATTTGATAAAACATATAACAGGAATTACATTAAGTAAAGTATAATTACAGTTCATTATTTGTTTTACATTACAAAGATACATTAATTTTATAAAGCTATTAAGCAATGCTAATAATAAAGTAGATATATGATGATACATTATAAATGGTAATACTTAATTAATGTAATTATTTAATAGGTAGAGCTACATTATGTACACATGCTACATAAATAGTCTTGACATATATTGTTATTTGTAGTAATTAAAGTACACTATTATTTATTAAATCTAAATTTTTTTTTTTTGAAAAACACTCTTCCGATCTGTAATATTATAATATGGCATTTGAAAGAATGTATAATTGCTTATGAAGTACATGATTTAATAACAGTGTAAACAGATTGTATTATTATTTTCTTACTTAATTCAGTTTATATTTGTTTTCTTAAGTTCTAAAACTGTAAATAGTGTAAATAAATTTTATTTGACGTTATTGTAAATAAATTTGTTAATTTGTTTTAAAAGTGTGTCGAGTTTCATTATTTTTCACCACAGTATTTTGACATCAGATGATTTGAAATAAACATAATATTTGCACAAAATGAATTTGTTATTATTACTTAGAATTGAATACCATATTTGCTTAACATTATTTTATAAGAATTGATTGACATGAACATAAATATTACCATGGTCGCTAGAGTAATTATAATGCACATTATAAGAATACAGTATTGTTTATTGCCACATATTATTAATTATAAGATTTTGATTTATTCTAAAATGAAGATACCATATGAAATAAAAGATATACATAGGATTGTTTATTCATTTAATGATTGATTATATCATAGAAATAGATGAGATTAAATTACACTTTAAGATTAGTATTATTTATTATTATTATTTAAATAAGTTAGGTGTATTTAAGTTTGATATAAAATCCCACATCATACTTATTTACATGAGTTATTATTATTTTAAAACAGCTTAGAAGAACCTGAGATTATTTAATTATATGTTAATTAAAAGTTAGGAATTATTTTAGTATTATTAAAGATAATTATTTCATTTAAAAGTCATAAGAATGCTATAGATGTAGTGGTAAGATGATAAGGTAGTAGTAGTATTCTTATGCCATTGAGACGGTATCTAGGGAGATATTGACTCAGTGTAAATCTGCTTATTACTTTGTAACTTTACTTCGCAGTCTCATAATTTTATAAATACTTATTTAATTAGTATAATCTAGAACTATATTGATTTTGATGATTGATAATAAATTTAATTAAGATATGATAATATAAAAGTATATTAAAGATAGATATACAAATTTTAATTAAGCGTAATAATGTAACTGAGATTTTTTTTAGAGCACGAACGAATCTGCTCGTGTGTTATATAAGTTCATGTTTAATTCAACTATCAATTGTTCCACTGACATTAAGATTTAATAATAAAATAAAAAAAATATATAAGTATTTATTCTTAACTTCAAATCTGGCATTTTACTCAAAAGCTTAAGGTATATATATTTAAAACTTAAATGTATATATAAATAGTACATATATGTTACATAATAAAATAGTCAAATAAAAATTTATATTTATAAATAATTTCACAAGAGATAAAACATGCTAGACTAATAATAACAACTGTAAGTTACTATTATAATATTGTTTTGTATGTGTGTATATATATATATATATAATAAAGAGTTATAAACTAGGTGAGAAAAATAATTCAAAAAAACGTTTTTATATTATTTCACCTATATTATATCATATATATATATATATATAAAGTAATAAAAAGTAGGTCACAAAACAAATTGAGGTAAAAGATTCTACATTTCAAATGTGCTTTTTATCTAAAAGTTCATCGTTTTTATAAAAAGAGAGTTCTAAAACTAGGTCAGAAAAATATTAAAATAAACGTTTTTATATTATTTCACCTGTATTATATCATATATATATTACTTTTAATTATATTTAATTATAGAAAACAATAATTAATAATAAAAAAATAAAAATAAAATGAATACTCACAGAATCCTGTCTAAATGTTAGCATCAGTTTCAAATTTGAATCCAATTGTGAAGGCATCAAAAGTCATTATTATTAAAAATAATTCGAACAGTAATCCTTATATATTTTTGATATAATCTTTTTTTTTATTTTTAAGCTTTTAACTTTTTTTTACAAAAAAAATTGTTTCTACTAAGAGGGCTTATAAAAGCCCTTTAGTAAATGAATGTAATTATTACACTGTAAAACAAGTTCAATGGACCGTGAATTATATTTACGGTCATTAAATCTAAAAAACAAAAGAAAAAGAAAAAAATTAAAAATTGTATTTTAGAAAAACTTTCATAAAAAATTCAAATTTTACTGTAAAAATAAAAGTTATAGCTCATTTTAACCATAACAAGATGGCAGATGAATGATCTGAGAATCATAAGTGTACTATTTACAGATTCCGCGCAAACTCAGTTGAAAGTCTAAATTTTTGTTCAGGGGCTCGCAGGGGCACTTCAGGCTAAAATCACTTTGATAGCAGGGATTAATTATATATCTTGGCATTTAAAGAATTAAAAAATTTAGAAGCTAAATCTAAATCAGGCTTGCTTTTATGTTTTGGTAAGAGGCTATTTATTGGCATTATTAATAATATAATTTTAACTATACACACAAACATTATTATTAAGATATTTTATACACACATACTCGTATCATTTCAGTACTCAGTCCTTAGATATTTTGATTTCTTTGTTTTCATTGAAGTTTTTTTTTTTAATAAGACATTGTATTTCAATTATTTTACAAGTCCCTTTTATTAGCATTAGTTTTCTAGAATAATCTTTTCCTAAAATTTTGAAATAAAATAATTTACAATTTGTGGTAAGCTTTAAAGAGTCTGGCTACATTACTCTAGCATGAATAATGGATCTTTCCAAATGTGTATATTTAATTGTCTTTTTTTATATATCAGGATCTCCATATTCCAATATATTATAGCCTGCTGTAGATATTTATATATTTATTTACTGGTTTAATAGTAACTAGATAAAAAAAATCTTTTTTTCAACTTGGGTACGATTTTATTTGAGGTAGCTTCAAATATATGGAAAGAGATTTCAATACTAATTGGACAAAGTGAAAAATATTTTTATCCGCTTATACTGAAAAGTTTCTATATAATTTTTAAAGATTGTTTTTGTCTAAGAGAAGAGATTATTGTCTTTTTTTCAAAAACATTTTCATGCACACACACAATCTCTTGTTAATGCAATCTACCTGCTATCTGACTAATCAATTATTTTTGAGATAAAACTAAGCTATTTTTTAGTCTAACTCAAATTGCTTGATAATTGATTTTTGATTCTTAATTGAACAAATATTATCAGATAAGAGTTGCAAATCTCTCTTGTAAGGTATTTATTTATATAGCGCTATGTTAATAAATTGTAATTGTAAATTGGTGTCAGGCTAATACACATGAGCTTCTTTCTATCTTTTCATAAAGACTTTATCTCATGCTTGCGAATGAGAGTATTCATTTATGTATAGTTTAAAATCCATAAAGTGCATGTGCATTAGCCAAATTTCTCTTGTAAAAATATCCAACTATATATTATTTTTTTAATGCAACAAAATTATCTCGCTCTCTGAACTTAACGGTTTTTGTAGTTTTTTATTTTTATTATATGCAATTATGATATTTATTTAATCATACATATATGTAGACATGTGCATATATATATATATATATATATGTAGACATGTGCATATATATATATATATATATATATGCTCTTTCTGTGTGTAAGATAGTATAAATGTTATGAACTTTTATTATCTCCATATTTACAACAAGTCAAATTTGAATTTTAAAACAATATTTTACTATATTAGCAATTTATAATTATGTCTCCTCCTTGTTCTTATTATTTAATTCTCTTTGTTTTGAAGCTATTATTATTAATTATTCTTCAACCGTCTATCATAGCCTCTACTTAAACTCAATCATTATTTTTTTTTCTTTTCTTTCTGTTCATTTCACAGAAATATGTTACAATATACACACACTAATATATAATGTTCAACCTGTCAATGCATCATTATTTATATATAATAAGTGGAGAGAATTTATATTAACATTATAACATCATGAAACAGAAATATCATAGTTTAAGAAATATCACAGTTTAATAAATTAACAAATGCACATGAGATATATTTGTAATCAATTAAGCCTTTTGGATTTACAGTATCCCACTTTAAAAATCTGTTACCAAATCATATATTACAAATAATCAAATGTTGTTGTTTTTTTTTGCATAGGAGTTGCAATAAATTTTCTCATAATATTCAAAAACTGGAAGTGACAGAATTGTGCTGTTATCCATAAATTATGAGATCTATAATCAGAAATTTTACCATTATACTGCACCATGCAGAAATATCTGACTAAACTATAATCGATCTGATGTAAAAAAAAATCACATCAATTGTTCTCATTGTATATATCTATATGCCACAGAAACAATCTCTATTTATTAGCTTAGTGAGAGGATTGAAGCATATAAACATATATACAGATATAATATTTTAGTTTTTATTTGTGCACTTTATTCAAATCTGACTTTAAATATTGAATATATTGCCAATGAGTCATGCATATGGATTTAACTACCAATGTGTAATAAAATAACCAACAGTAATATCACATAATCCTCTCATATACTTTCCATATATTCTTCCAACAATAGTTATGTTCATTCCTATAAGAATAGAAATGTTGCAATTGTAAATAATGTATCACAATTGTAAATCATGTATATGTAATAAAATAATTTACAACATCATATGACTGTCTCTCATATGCTTTCAATATATACTTCTAACAATAGTTATCAATAGTTATCTTCACTCCTGTGAGAATAGAAATATTGCAATTATAAATAAGGTATATGTAATAAAGCAACAAGATATGCCCCTCTCAAGAGCCTTCTATATATGTTTCCAGCATATTATCTTCATTCTATTTGAGAGTATAATTTAGATTATATGAATATATGCTGAATGTGCAATGCTGTAAAACCTTTATGTTCAGACTTTCTTTATTAGTGAAGAATAAAATTCAAAGCTGAATCTAATGCATTTATCATCTAACAGACACCTTTTACTTCTTTGTATTATTTAAGATATTAGTCTGAAATTTTAAAAAAAACCTTAGTTTTCAAATTCAGGCTCACTCACTTATGTTCTAGAAGCTCAGGAGATATGGTTATTAGTATTAACTTTTCTACTCAAAATTAAAATGGGCCTACAGTTGTTTTGTAATTCATGTCTCTAAGATATAAAACAACTAACCTGGTTTCACACTTACATATTTAAGTAAATGAGTCAGTCTGGATTTAAAATCTGGCTACTAGATGCCTAGATTCAACTTTAAAAAGTCATAAATCAGTCTGGAGATTGGAATTTTGTAGCATTATACCATCTGATATATATCCTATATATTAATCTTATATTAGATAACTATTTTGAATATATATATAATTAATCAAAATCTTTCATATAGATAACTATTTTGAATATATATATAATTAATCAAAATCTTTCATATTTACAATGCATTTCTCAGAGTGTTATTAAATTGTAATGTAGTGATTAATGTATTTCATAGAATCTACTTATATTTAACAGTTAAGATAAGGCTTCAAACACCTGTATATTTATTTTATATTAATGAAACATTTATCCAAATAGGATTTAATTCTCATGTTGTCGGAATCATAGATAATTGTCCTCATATCTATGTCCTGAAGCTCCAAAACCGTATAAACTAAATTCTGTTTGTGAATAATTTTAGAAATTCTTTAAACAGACTTGTAATTAGATGAACTTAATTCAAAAATATTGTAATACTGAATCCTATCTTGTTATTCAGAAGGCAGTTCTTCAAAAATAAACATTTGTGATATTGCATTAGTAGTGGAAGATTTACAGCTGGAGATTTCAGGATAAGTTCTCATCTGAATAATAAAAATTAAAAAAAGTTCTTTTCAGACTAAATGAATAGAATTATTAAATGTTCAGTCTCTGACTTGAATGCTTGAAGTCACATGACTTTCCTAAAAAAATAAGCATGCATTTATATATTTTTGTAGTACTATATAATAAATAGTGGTAAAAAATAAAAATATTTCTAAATCATTTGAAAAAAAAATAATCATGTTTATTTTGGAACAAGCAACTCACTAGTAAGATAATAAACCAATTATATTTAAATTGGTAGGAAACAATAAAAAAGTGAAAAGGTTTAATAAATGTATAAAACACAAATTGAGCTAACATAGCCCTCATATAAATAAATAATGACGTGGATACAGATGGGTAGAGAGTTTTAGCCTTACACATAACAAGTAAAAATATGATAAATAGAACAATCACTAGTGATGATAATTAATTTTTACTATTTGTATATAATAAACATAGGAAACTTACCCCTCACTTGATCATAATAGTTTATGACAATCACTCAATCTTATCCTTAGGCAAGAAACTACAACAAATTAATTGAATCTTATTTATTAGATTTACTAGTTCTAGTGAGATTCTATTGAATTATAGTATCAGATCATATATAAGTTATATAATGCCTTCTTATTACTAGGGAAAGCTATATAGCATTATGAACAGTATTATTTATTTTCATAGTCAATACAACAATTTGTATAAAACTGGAACTGTTAACTTATAATTAAGAATAACATAATATCCATTTATGACTATTAAATTTTAATTGGGTTGGTAATGTATAATCTATCAATTTAAATTATTTAAGTTTTATTATGCCAGATATGGTATGGTAAAATGATGTAACAATCTATACCAATAAGCACTTTCATATTACAAAACATAATAAGTTTATTAAATGAAGATTCATATATTAACATCTCCACTTTCATTTTCTCATGACTCATCCACTGAAACAGATATTACTTTTCTTAACGATAGGAATTTGAATAAATAATTCTAAAATCCAATTGTTTTTTTACGAAATAATTATAACTAAAACACAGGCTTATTATATACCTGTATCTATATATGTAATATACAGTATATGAGCACAGACGTTCACACCACTCTCCACTCTATCTCATAACACTGATACACTTGAACACATATATGTCAAAAAGATAAATAATCACCAATATATGTATTTCATGTTAATCCAGCAATCACCAGTTGGTCCAGATTACCATCTCTACACATATATGCTATAAGTGCTCAGATATATATTAAAATTGCTGAGCGTTCCATCATCAGATTTTCAATTGGATGGATAGTTGAAGAGTTGGAGTGTAGAGTAGATTGAAGCTTGTCCATTAAAGTATGAAGATTGGCTATCTTAACATATATCTGTGCACTTATAGCATATATGTGTAGAGATGGTAATCTGGACCAACTGATGATTTCTGGTTTAGCATGAAATATGTATATTGGTGATTATTTATTTTTTTGACATATATGTGTTCAAGTGTATCAGTGTTATGAGATAGAGTGGAGAGTGGTGGGTGGCATGAAAATCTATGCTCATATACCCTATATATTACATAAATAATTATATGAATTATTTTGGGTAGAAATCAGAGTAATATATTAAATACAGTTTAAATATTTGATTATAAAATTATAATTCATCTATGTATATATATATGTTTGTGCTGTGTGTGTAAATATTAATTAATTAAATACTACATAAATATATAATCTATTAATATTTATTTATGTTCTCTATAAAAATTTGTAGAAACTTATAGTTTTATATACACCAACTTTTGATAAAAAAAAAAAAAACCCAGTTATCCTCTTGCAGGAAATGTATTTTTGTGAATCAAATCTGATATCATCTAGAGGGAGCTGAGGACTCCAATTAACACTGTTTCTGACTCCCTACTTCATTCCCTTTTTCCTAGTTTAGGGAATTAAATTTCTCTAAAACCATCTCTATTAAAAAGGGGAATTTCTTAGCTCTCTTTTCATATACAAATTATATCAACAATGTAACCACAAGTAAGAATAATTTCAACTTTTATAAAAACACTATGTAAATATATGGCAGCCTTTAAAATTATAAAAGATTTCTACAGAGATTTTACTTTTTAATGAAAATTTTCATTTCACTTAATTTTGTTGAATGAATGAGAGAGTCCGGTTGTTGGGGGGGAGCCCCAGGGACCTAAATCCTAGCTCTTTTGAGGGAGGGTGCTGGGATGAGGGTGCTGTGGTGATCATTACAAACATTGGTTTTTCTCATTTACAAGATAAAAAAAATCTCATTTATGGTGATTCTTTAATATTATCATCACAAATGATTTTATCCATGTATTATTGCAAAATAAGTTGCAGTTCGGCCTCATAATTCTAATTGCAAGTGATTCACCTTATTTAATTTTATCACTTCCAATGTTGTTATTGATAGGGTTGGCCTTTTGCTGTTCATGTGATTTTCATGATGGATTAGAATGGTTTTCAGCAGAGACATTTTGAAGCTTGGATTTTTTTCCTTGTTCTCCATAGTTTTTCCATCATTTTTCCAAAGTATTTGGGATTGCTCTCTTGTGAAGATATTCGAGGTGATTTGGAAAAACTGAAAAGTAGATTGATTTAGTCTGTAGTTTATGCTATCTCCAAATGTTTTTCTATTTCTCAACTTATCTACCACAAACTTAGTTGGTTTTTCCAATATTGTACTCCTAAAACACTATTCATATTTAAATTCTAGACTTTACAAATAATTCCTAATTGTACCTTTTAATTAAAATTTTCATTACACTCAACTTTGCTGATTGAATGAAAAAGTCTGGTTGTTGGGATGGGTCACAGAGACTTAAATCCTTATTCTTTTGAAAGGAAGGGCTAGGATGAGGGTGCTGTGGGGATTGTTGCCAACATTGATTTTCTCATTCACAAGAAAGAAAAAAATGCTATTCATAGCAGTTTTAGCATTATTGTTATAAATGATTACTGCAAAGTAAACTGCAGTTTGGCCTAATGATTTTAATTGCAAGTGATTCACTCTATTTAAATTTATGATTTCCAATGTTGTTATCTTCAAGTGTTTTCCTATTCTCAACTTATCCATCACAAATTGGATTTCTCAATATTGTACTCCTAAAATGCTACTCATATTTAAACTCTAGACTTTATAAATAATTCCTAATTAAAACATTCATGTATATTTAATGGTTAATACATACCCTTTCCACATCCCTTTCCCTTTTCATATGTATCCTTTTCCTTTCACTATGTTGTTCCTGAATTTCATATTTACCATTCTTTGTAAACCTTTTATTTAACTGTATTTGTACCTTCTTTTTTTTTTTGATGAATAAACTTTCATCACTAAAAACAAAAATCTGATATCATTTCCTCTTTAAAAAATCAATTAAGATTATCTCAAAAATAGTACCTTAGTTTCTATTTAAATATATTCATAAATAGAAACTCATTTGGCATGTTTATGTGAGTAGATAATGGTGTCAGGTTTGAATGACAGAACTCACATATCCTGCAAGAAATTGTTTCTTAATCAAATGTTTGTTAGCATTTATATATTTCTATAAAGTTTGTAAATAAATTGTGCTAATAGATTACATATTTATATGATATTTAATTAATTAATATTTCTATATTTAAAATGTTCATTTGAAGCCAAGATTATTTAAAAATGATTTGATTATAAGCTTTGCCCTGTTAATTAATATTAAACAATACAAAGATGCCTTTAATTAAATTACCAATGAAAATCACATTCAAACTTGAATATCAATTTGAAAATTTAAAATTTATTTAAATAAAAACTGAATTATCTCAAACTGATCTCCCAAACAACTGATGATATTAAATTTCTTTGACAGAAATATGTGTCCTGCAATAAATTAGTTGATATTTCATCAAATTCTAAAATTGAAAGTTTATATAAATTTTAATAAAGAGCCTAAATAAATAAAGTTAATAGATACTGTAACAGTATGGAAAATAGGGGGTTAATAAGGAAGAATATGGGGTTACAAATTCTCACAAATGAGTAGCCATTTGTAACAGCACAAGATATCAGGGGTTAATACAAAAAAATCTGAGGTTACAAGGACCCACAACTGAGTAGTCATTTGCATTAGTACACCATCTTAAGGATGACTTATAAGGGGATGAGAAACCATCATCATCTCCAAATAAACAAAATATGAAATTAAATATAAAAGAAATGATCATGAATATGAGGAGCATGAGAAATCACAAAGAACTTATTATAAGTTTACTAGCCTTACACAAAAGTAATAATCATTTATCACCATGAATAATCAACAATAAAAAATAAATCAACAGTCAATTTTGTGACTGGATTTAAACATGTTCCATTATAGACCAGGCTAATTATTTATCCACTGCCAAACCTAGGTCAGAAATATGAATAGTAATAATCTGGATGCACATACTTATATTCTATTTCATCAAAATACAAAAATAAATCAATTAATGCTGAGATACTAAAACCTCATGACCATCATCAATGCTCTGGCCACTTAGTTCCATTAATTTACTGGCTAATTATACACTAAATTTTTAAATAAATAATAAATAAAATGAAATATAGTGCATAGAGTGTTAAGAATATTATTTTGTGCCAACCAGGATTAAAGAAGTTATGAAATCATCATTAACTGGATGTCCATAACACTAAAGATAACTCCCTACTCCATCTAACTTCATTCAAATCTAGCTCAAGAAGCAAGAATTCTATAATCAATGACTGTGAGAAAGAGAAAAACAAATAAATAAAATAGTTTATTATCAATCACTTCAAATAATTCTTAGGTTTACCCTATTATAGATAAATAGTTTTATTGGGATCATTTTTAAAAAAATCTTAGAACATTAAGCTTTCATGAAATAAAATCATACACATTGCAATTTATGAAACAGAATTTGGATAGAATAAAGAAATTAAAACTAAAAAATATTTTTAAAGCTATTATTTAATAACTAATTGATTAACAATAAACAAAAAAATAACATGATAGTATGATATCAAAAAATATATTTTCATAAAAATTATAATTAGTTGATTTCTATTCATAAATTAACTTTGATTTATTAAGTTATTTTTTTTAAATAACTAAGAGTTGGAAAAACAACATTTCCAAAATCAAAGATAACAATCTTTGATGTAATTCTTAAGTTTATATGTGGGAAAATGAATGAAAAGAGAAAAACATGTTTCAAAACAAAAATTTAATTTACAAACCATTACATTTTTTAAAAACTTTCATAATTTTTAAAAGAAAATTGAATAACTTAATGAAAATATTTAAAAATATCAATTGTTACAATAAAATTTTTTTTACTATAAATGAAACTTTAATGCACCATATAAAATACCTTTTTTCCATATGTCATAGCATCGGCCAGAAGGCAAACCTGCAACAGCCATCTGCAACCAACTGCTTGCTTGCAAGGCTGCTGCACTGACCTCTCAGCTAAAACACTTGACATAAAAATACCTTTAACCAAGACTCCACAGAAAATAAAACTGTGCATAAAAATACCTTTAACCATGGTTTTATTTTCTGTGGAGTCTTTCTTTCTAGTTACAATTTCCAGTTTTATTCCAATTAAGTTTCTTCTTGAAGGCATTTAAACAGACATATTCTTGGTTGAAGACAAGATTGCAGATTACTTTGGGGAATAACTTATTACATTTTTATTCAAGTGAAAACCAAGTTTATTGGAGGAAGATGATGTCTAGCTTTTAGCTGAATTTAGCATATACTTTTTATTGTAGAAACCACTTTTATGACAAAAGTCATAGTATGCTAAAAGCTTGATTAAAATTTATGCTATTCTATGCAATAGCTTGGTTATAATTCTTGCTGTACTATGAAATAGTTTGGTAAAACTTCTGATTTTTTTTTCTTTATCAGCTGGATTAAGACTTTACTGCTCTCTCTTCAACAGCTAAGTTAGGAATATCTACTTTTCAACAGACACTTGGGTCTTCTGACTTATAAACACCCCCATTATTATTTTTTTCTAGAACAATTTTGACTAAAAGCAAATCACAGTCTGCATCTAACCTGATAATTTTATAACAATCAACTAGATAAAATTTACAAATACAATTTTTTAGCTATTTCCCTCCTTAATTATAGATATTGAAAATAGACACTTAAATTAACATCATAAAATTATTGGCATTTCTTTCAAATCTTTTGCCAAAACAAAAACATGATAATCAGTTAATCACAGTAATTTGATTTTATTAATGAAGAGTGATAAAAAGAAAAAAACAAGTACTCTGACAAATTTAAATAAAATTTACTAAAATATTAAAATTTTATTTTTATTTTTTTTTTCTTTTTAAAAGTACTCTTAAATATAAAACCTTATCACTCTTAAAAATTTAAAATTAACTAATAATTTACTAAAAAGTGAACATTTTTTTTATTTTTCTCTTGGATTTTTTTTTTTTTTAAATTAAATGCAACTGGTAAATAAATAAAATTATTTAAGAGAGAACAAAAAAAATTATTTATATGATTTAATTCTTTTCTCTTTCTTCTACCAACATTTACAATTTACACTACATATTAAATTATGCCTAATATAAATAAAAAGTGGTTTGACAATTATTTAATAAAATGTCTAGATGTTCCTACTATCTTGTGAGAAGGAAACTAAATATTTAACTAATTTCAGACCCATTATTATTATTAAAAAATATTCTTGGGAAAATTAAATGCTATTTCACCCATTAATTAAATAATTCTACACTTAAACTCAATGAGCATGCTTTCAATTATCTTTTTTTATTTTTTAATAGGCAACTATCTAGAAAATAACTGATTTATCATGTTTATGTGAGAAGATGATGATGTCAGGCTTTAATGACAAAACTCACATATCCTGCAAAAGATTTTTTTCTTAATCAAATGTTAGTATTTATACATTTTTATAAAGTGTGTAAATAAATTATTCTAATAGAGTACATATTTATTTGATATTTAATTAATTAATATTTTTATATTTTAAAACTTTATTTGAAGCCAAGATTATTTTTAAATGATTTGGATTATACACGCTGCCTTATTAATTAATATTAAGCAATACAAAGGTAATTTTAATTAAATTATCATAAAAGTCACATTCAAACTTAAATATCAATTTTAAGATTTCAAATTTATTTAAATAAAAACTGAATTGTCCCTAGATGGTCTCTCAAACAACTCATGATATAAAATTTATTTGACAGAAACATGTGACATTCAAGAAATTAGTTGACATTTTATCAAATCCTTGCTCTATATAAAATTGAAAGTTTATATAAATTTTAATAAATTGATACATATAATCTCTCTCTCTCTCTCTCTCTCTCTCTCTCTCTCTCTCTATATATATATATATATATATATATATATATATATATATTATATATATATATATATATATATATATATATATAATGGAATGGGAAATTAAATCAAGTAGGATATAAAAACAGCAATCAGAAAATGTAAATAAATGGAATGTGTTGATGGTCATCTGTAATGACATTAGAGATGTGTAATATTTATACTTGTGTTATTTTAAATTATGTGATTATAATAAGACATAACTGTAAAGCATATCTTTAAAGTAAGGTGAGGGTTAAACCAAAGGCCCTAATGTTTAAAATTGTTTTATTCAAGTGTTTTTGCAGAATATTGATTATTTTTTCAGTTGCATCATCTAAATATATACTGGTAGGTAAACAGTATAATTTACTTTAGTTTTTTGTTTGCATGCAATGCTAATAAAAACTGTTATACTTTGGCACTACCTCTAGGAAAAGTAATATATTACAAACATTATTTTTTGCTTTGCCTTTTTATTAATTCTTACCAGTTATTGCTTTTGAATTCTAGATAATATATAGTATAGACATTGGGATTAATCATAACTCGCACATACCAAACTTTTCTTAATTAATCGTAGAATAAAAACGTAGACATATGTAAGAATAGGATTAATTTGATAATAGATAATCATAACAAATTATTATATTTATTAATTAAAATAATCAATATAACTACAACATAGTTATATATAAGGATGTCACTGCTGGATGGATTATATTCATTTGTGAGATTTTTTATTATTTTTTTAGTAAAATCTTGCCTTTTTCTTTTATTAATCATTAAACATTCATGGAAATATTATTCAGTAGATTACAGACTTGGAATATATAATAAATGTTTTAGATTCAAGCCCACATTATAACTCCTAACAATGTCTGTATAATACAAATAAAATGTCCATTAATTAAAATATATTGTAACAAAAATAAAAATAATAAATTGAACAGTGATTAACTATTATACCCAGTCTTTCAATCTGCAGAAATACTTTTGGTTAATTCTTTAACTCTCTGCAAATGCCATTAAATTCTACAAACTATAACAGAAGCAAACTCAAATTTCAGACTTTCTCAATATAAACGTTAATGGCTTGCTTATTAATTAGATTCATTTTATTTCTACTTAACAACAATTGCTTTCTTAATTTTTCGTTTTGTTATAATTTCTCATTTCAAGAAGAATCTTAACATTTTCAAGATCAAAGTAAATTTATATTTACATGTTTTTTTTCATGATCCAAGAAAGTTGAAGCAGTTATTAATCATTATTTTTACTTTTTACATGCTTGTATAACAATTGATGCTCCTTTAATTTTTTTTTCTATACTACATCTTGATTCACCTATTCATTCATAAAAAAATTGATAAACTCCTTTACTTTTTTGCTTGATAGGTATGACCCTGAATTATAACAGGACACTAAAGTAGATAAACATTGATCACAGTTAATATATATATATATATATATATATATATATATATATATATATATATATATATATATATATATATATATATATATATATATATATATATATATATATAGTCTTGGTATTTTAGGGAGCAGACTATAGCTTAAGATTGTATCCTAGATTTCTTGAAATCATCGACTCTTTTCCTCATAACTAAAAATATTGAATAGACACTTGGTTAATGATCCTCAACCAGAGATTCTAGAAAAGCTGTAAGCTCAAATATGAATTCCTTGTCTTAATAATAAAATATATATAAAATATTCTTCTATAATGGCAGTTTGATTTCTTAATTCTGTAATTCAATTGGTTATCTAATAATGCAATCAAAACTGTCAGCCCAACCAATGAATATTGTTAATACTTTTTCATCGATCTAATTTAGCTATCTGCAACAAATTATATACAAAATATTAAATGATTGTGTCTTAATTCTTTTTTGACTGAATTTTTTCTATCAATAGCCTTTTTGAAGTGCCTTTTAATGCTTTTTTATGTCATCTCCAGTTAGACATGGTTTACAAAACAAATAAGCTAAGCTATATAGAGTTTCCCTCAAAAACATTTCTGGCTGTGTTCAAAATTAGCTTTCAATACTTTTAATTTTATACAAATTTTTTAAAAAATTATAACTTAAATTATTCATTTCAAATTATGGCTGTAACAAAAAATGAACTTTACAATTAATTTAATTTGGATCTGTGAATTATTATATTTTTTACGATCATATAATTTGAATAACAAAACTTATCACTACTACAGAATAATGCTGTGTTCTCATGAAGACTGATTCCTTGTTCGTTGTAATGAAAAGTTGATTTTTTTAATATATTTTTTTTTTTGCGAATGCAAAATTTATATAGCTTCAATGATTTATACAAATATATCACTAAGTCTCTTAATTCATATACTTTTTAGTTCATTTACAGAATCAAATAGTCTACTTAATGAAGTATCTAAACAATGGATATTATTCATCACTATCCAAATATTTGTCCCTTACACATATATGTAAAATATATAATACTAAATTGTCCAATCACTTTACTACTGTTATACAATGCTTTATTTCCCAACCTTTCTTACAGTTTACAATTTAATAAAGCATTGTGTAACAGTAGTAGAGTGCTTAGACAACCCTAGGAGATATAAAGTTCTGAAGAAGATTGCTGGGGCAATCGAAACTGTAAACTGTAAGAAAGGGTGGCAAATAAAGCATTGTGTAACAGTAGCAAAGTGCTGGGACAATTTAGTATTATATGGTATACATTTGGCAATGCAATAAGAAAGAGTAGTTATTATATGTAAAACACATGTAAGTAACATTTATTAATTTTATATGCACTTTATTTAAACATGTTTTCTAACCATGGGGCGTAATAATTACTAGCTTAACTTCCTGAATTGATCTATTTTAGTTTTAACTGTCAAATCACTGTTGGGACTCGATTTAAGGTCATCATAATATATATTAGACTGACTAAAATTTGAAAACTAGCACACCTTTTTGAAACACTCGAATAAAATGTTAAAAAAAAATCCCAATTAATTTATGTCTGTGATTAAAGTTTATATCTGGATTAACAATATTTATATCTGGATTAACAATATTTATTTAAAGTTAATAGTGTCAAAGATAGGAATGCAGAAAGTTTGAATTGTAGATTCAATAGTCATAATATTACAGATAATTAATTTTTTATAATTATGCTCTATTTTTAATTAAGATCTTAAATTGTGTTAAAGTATATCACAAACTAATCCTAATGATGATGGATGAAGCTATTATCACTTGTTACGATTATTGTGTAGCTTACATAATAACCTACTTTTGAACAAAAAACTTTACATACATACTCATATATGTATATATATGTTAAGATTTTCAAAGGCAACTGTTATAAAAGAAATATCAGAATTCATCCAATGTAATTAAATATATAATTTATATTGCCTTTTTTATTAACAGAATTCATGGCACATACTATTACAAGAGGACATTTGCGAATTCAGTTTAATGAAATATGTGATATGCTTTACAAAAAAAAGCATCTAAACGTCATAATGGATGAAACACATTTGTGTGCAGGAGATGATGATTTTAAAGATGATTGTAGGGTAAGTTTATGAAAAAACGCATTATCATATTAGTCATCTTTTGAAATTAGATAGATAGATAGATAGATAGATAGATAGATAGATAGATAGATAGATAGATAGATAGATAGATAGATAGATAGATAGATAGATAGATAGATAGATAGATAGATAGATAGATAGATAGGTAGGTAGGTAGGTAGGTAGGTAGGTAGATAGGTAGGTAGGTAGGTAGGTAGGTAGGTAGGTAGGTAGATAGATAGATAGATAGATAGATAGATAGATAGATAGATAGATAGATAGATAGATAGATAGATAGATAGATAGATAGATAGATAGATAGATAGATAGATAGATAGATAGATAGATAGATAGATAGATAGATAGATAGATAGATAGATAGATAGATAGATAGATAGATAGATAGAATAGAAGGATAGATGGATAGATAGATAGATAGATAGATAGATAGATAGATAGATAGATAGATAGATAGATAGATAGATAGATAGATAGATAGATAGATAGATAGATAGATAGATAGATAGATAGATAGATAGATAGATAGATAGATAGATAGATAGATAGATAGATAGATAGACAGACAGACAGACAGACAGACAGATAGATAGATAGATAGATAGATAGATAGATAGATAGATAGATAGATAGATAGATAGATAGATAGATAGATAATTAACAACATGGTCTGACCGTCATAGACAATATTTAAAGTATATATAATTAAAACAGTTTTTATAACAAAAAGAGCTTCCACTGAATACAACATATTAAAATAGAAAGTTTTAATAAAAATGAAAAGATTAGAAAATTCTTTAAATATATATATATTATTTATATTATTTTACATATATGTTTTAGGGTGATCGTGGATCAGTTTTGGCATGTAAAAATGCTAATGGCCGTTGGGTTGCAGCAGGACTCATGTCAGTGGGTTTTATATGCAGTTCACCTGGTGTTCCTGGAATTTATACCCGAGTTTCTACAGTCGCAGATTTTATTAATGCTCACAAAGTTGACTGATTATATTACAAATAAAATATGACAAGCATAAACTCGCACTATGATTTGATTTAATATAAATCATTAGGCTGAAAAGTATTAACATTTTCATCGATATTTTGGGACGAAATATTCACACAACACATATATTTTTTTCTTTTCTGACTGGAAACTTAAATTCCTTGTATCAATTAAAAACTATTTATAATTACATTATATTAATTCAAAATTACGATTCCCATCTTTTTTTTTAATAACCTAGAATTAAATAAATAAAAAGAAATATGGTGCGCATTATATAGGGTTTGTAAAAAAAAAAAATGGTTAATCAAAACCAAAATACTACTTTAGTTTATTACAATAGTAAAAACTCGACACAAAACTAAAGACTCTAGCAGCGATTTTTAAATGACTGGAGTAGAAAAACAATTCACCTCAATCCAAAAGAGTAAAACTATTGTGATCAAATTGCCACTAGAGTTCTTAGTCTTACATAACTCCCAACTGAACAATCAGTAATATGATTTTCTTTAAATGTAATTTTAAACAGAATCTTTTACGTTGTTCATTTGAAAAGTTAATTGAAAATGCAAAATGATTTAAATGTTGATACAACAACTAAATAACTTGTTTCGAAAAAAAGCAACTAAATAACTTCTGAACTATAACGCATCTTTTGTCTGTATAAATACTTTGTGGTTCAATAATAAAGAAACAAAAAATATATCACTTTATTTGGAAATTATTATAAATATTACTTTTTTTTTTACATACAGTGAATTTAATTTTGACCTATGTATTTTATTTTTCTTTAACTAGATTTATTTATTTTTTAAAATAACTAGCTCGTATCTAGACTTGTGAGCAAATTAAAATCTAGATATAAACAGCTACAAAATAAAAACCCAATTTTATCTTGGTTGTGAATATCATTATTGGTATATGATATATACTTCTCTACTGATGAAGTTATATTATTCTTCCAACTGCAGAACCCAAGATTTATTTTTCTATTTATTTTTAATCACTACTTTTAACATTTAGTATTGTAATGATAAGAATTTTTATTTTGGATCATAAATGCATCCAATTTCTTTATTATTTTGCTATTGTATACATATTCATGATGCAAATCTTAGATTGAATACTTTCTCATATTTATTAAGTTGTTTAAAAAGACAAAGCTATATTTTTTATTATTTTAAAAAAATATTAATTGATCAAAACATAACTTACATCAAGTTATAGATTACATCAAATTGAAATGTAATGATTTAGATATAATAATGTTTTTTCTTTTTCCAGAATTAGACATTATGAGTAAGTTAAGATGGCTGAAAATATTAAAAATAAAAAAACATAATTGCAATGTATGATTAAAAATAGTATTAAATGAATAGCATTAATTAACTAAAAAAATTATACAATTTTGATAATAAATAAACTAAAAAGATACCATTGAACACTTTACAATTGTGATATGAAAGAGTTAAAATTACATGTAACAATACAAATATCTTTATAAGCATTGAGAGCAATCTTTCTATTTATAATTTCTCCAAGTTTATTAAGAAATACAGATTTACATTTTTTTGTCTGGTTGAAACCCTTAGAATTCAAAGGATAATTCTAATAATAATAATAATAAAAACTTTCCAAATGTTGTTTGTTAGTGATGGCATGGAAGGTGCTGGAAATTTATTTAGTGATAAGGTTATGATATGATAACTTTATAAGGAAGCATAATGAAACAAAATATTCCACTTTTTTTTCATGATCACAAAGAAGATATATAGAATCACAATACCAAAATATACAGAAGCAAAACTCTCCATACAGTAGTGCCACTCAGTGCAAGCCAAAGCAATCAATGAAAACATAAAAGTTTGTGCATAAAATCCCTATCTAGTGCCTATTCATACAATATCCCCAGATTAGTTTCTAGCTTGTGGTTTTTATCAGTGAGGAGAATTGGATCTGGGAGCACTGCACTTAGCTAGAAACAAGCTAGAAACTAGTATATGGATATTAGATAAATATGTACTAGAATGGGATTTTATGCACAAACTTTCCTATA
Organism: Epiperipatus broadwayi; assembly: GCA_028023455.1. Classification (NCBI taxonomy): domain Eukaryota; kingdom Metazoa; phylum Onychophora; class Udeonychophora; order Euonychophora; family Peripatidae; genus Epiperipatus; species Epiperipatus broadwayi. Next base: position 26,088 of record JAQFVV010001742.1, on the reverse strand, counting down.
TCCATTAATTACTCTGGCTTGCACTTAGTGACACTACTGTATGGAGAGTATTGACTTTGTAAAAACAGCTTTGTAAGCATAAAGAATGGTAATCATGTGATGTTTGATGATTTAAGATCAAAATAACTATTGGAAATTACTCCAATACTGATTTTAATCTTCAGATGTATCGATTAGTTAAAATTTTATGGAATAACTATTTTGAATAACTTATTTAAAATACTTCCATATTTGCATTCATCAAAAGAACCCCTAAAATAAGTATTCATGAGAATAGAAACAAAACATCACTGTCTAAATTTAATTTGAGGATGAGTTAATATTGATGCCCACATTGTCATGACTAAGAATCCTCAGTTTAATAAATCTTTCTCCTTACTAATTTATCAGTGACAATTTATTTTGTATATTTTATGAATTTGGGCATATTTATATAAAAATATCTAATACAGAAATTAAAATTATTGTGGTTTAATTAAAGAACAAAAATGTGCTTGCATAAATATCCCATCTTATGTTTATTCTTAATGGTGGCCTGACAGATTCTGTTAATCATGCACTAAAGATAATAAGAAACGAAATGAAAGAAATAAAAGTAAGAAGCAAAGATCACAGATACAATTTGTAAAATAACAGTATCTAGTCTTAAGCAAATCATATCCTGCAAACCATTAGAAACTACTTTTAGTTGAACATTGTTTATTGGTTACTCACAGTTAGTATTCATATCTTAAGATCATATTCCATGATCTTCATATGTTAGTAGACTAGTTGTATTGCCTGGCATGTATATATATATATATCAGTCTAAATTTCACCAAAACATGTAGTTAACTTAGTAACTTAGTGATTTAAAGCACCAAAACATTGGTACACAAATGTTAGTTAATCATCTATTTATACACTTTAATTGTAACCAATTTATATTTGACAATAGAATGTTTTAGCAATTGGTAATAAATATTTGTCAATTTATTACACACATATTTCTGATATGATCATATTTTTGTTTCATTGAGTATTATGCAGTGAATATTAATAACTGCTAGTTATTTAAAATGGAAAATATTGAAGCATTTATAGTAAATACCATATATGAATACACTAATTGCTAAAAACATTCAAACTCAAAAATCAAATTTGTTATAATTAAATCATACAAATAAAAAGATTATCTTTTCTCCATAGTTTATCAGGTCTTTAAGCTCATCTGGAAAACTGGGAATTTTAAAAAAATGTATTCATGATGAAAGAAATTGTTAAAACAGGCAAAACTCTCTCTATACATATTGGCACTCAATGCAAGCCAGAATAATCAATTGATGCCAGAAAGCTTGTGCATAAAATCCCCATCTAGTGCCTACTCATTGAATATCCCCAGATTAGTTTCTGGATTGTGGTCTTTGTCAGTGAGGAGCTTGGATCTGAGAGCATTACACCTAGATCTTAGGCTCTAATGTAACCCCCCAACAGCCACCATTTATCTCTACTTAATTAGTGTGGAGATATTAGATGAGTAGGCACTAGATGGGGATTTTATGCACAAGCCTTCCAGCATCCATTGATTATTCTGGCTTGAATTGGGTGGTAATATGTATAGAGAGAGTTTTGCATGTTTTAACAACAGTTATAAGCAAGCATAAGAAATGGTGATCATGTGATAAAAGAAATTGATGGGAAAAGATTTTGTATAAGTAATAGTTAAAGATTTGAAATAAGCTTGGAGGAATGTATGGCAAATCTGAAAGAGTTGATTGTTAAAAATATTTATGTCTATGTATATAAACATGAACACATTAAATGTACTTTTATTTATCATATGGATATTATTATCAATGTTGTTGTTATGATATTTGAGTATTAAAATAAAGATATTTCATAAATGGTTGCACTGATTTTGACTTATCTTATGATATTATATATGTTTTGCTGTCCAAAAAAGTTTTCCATAAATAAATGAGATACAAATAAAATAGTGCCAAAACATTTATTGTGTCTACTTATAATCATTATATATTTATGTGTGTGTGTGACATTTGGAAGAATAACATTGAGGATTATACATTAGCATGATTCCATATCTCCAAAACTTTTTACATCAGTTTTGCAACAAGTATATTGTTGATTAAAATAGAAAATTAAGGAAGTAAAAATAAATGAACATTATTTAAGTCATCAAGATTTTGCAGATGATGTAGTTGTTTTTTTTGCAAATAATGCTTCAGAGCTTCAGAAAATATTGCAAAAGTTATCAGATGAAAGTAAGAAATTATGACTAAAGGTAAATGCTTAAAAGACTAATGTAATGTTCAATGGGTTTTTCTTAAAAAACTAAAGATTGGTAATGATGAATTAGAAAAAGCTAACAATTAGAAGTACCTTGATCAGATTATTAATACACATGAAAACACAATGGATTTAATTAATCATATAATTAAACTTGGATGGAGTGCTTTTATTAGAAATAACTTAAATATTAAAAGCAAATATGTATGTATTTAAAAAAGAAGATTTTTGATAACAAAAGGGCAATAGAGAGAATTCAGACTACTCAACAAAGTATAGACACATGTATGTTAGGTGTAGTAAAGGGATCAAAAATGAATTACAGATGCACTTGATATAAGTAATAACTGTGATTTAAAGGAATGTTGTAGCACCTACTAAAGCAATCTAGTAATTCAGTTGTGTTTAGAATGTTTCATGAAAGACATGTCACTACACTCTGTTAGAAGCTTTTCATTTCATACTATAGTATGCCTTACTGTATCCTATCACATAGTGAATGACATGCCTTACTTTCACAGTAATTATAGGTTAGAAAATTAATGCTTGGACATGACTGACAAATCTTGTCCTACTGTCTAACTCTATTTTACCCAAGCCTCTAGACCTACTCTGAAATGAACCTCAATTTTGTAGCTAATTCTACCATCTTATTGTGAATAATTAAATTTAATGACCTACCTATATGATTGGTTTCTTTATGCTGTGGGATATTTATTTGCATTATTGTTATTTTATTAGACAGCTATTATGCATACTGAATCTTGTCTAGATAATTACATAGTTTGGATAAAATCATTATTAAAAATAGGTTTAAAACAAGTTAACAACACATTTTTCTTTAATCAAATCATAAACATTATCCATCAAAATTCTTACACAGTATTTTGCTTCAGAAGTATTTTATCTTTTAATTATTTCTGCCATCTAAAAACAGAAATATAAATTAAAATATTAAAATATTAGCCATTCAAAATACTTATGCAATATTTGTGCTCTGAAGTTTACTTATCTTTCAATTATCCCTGATATCTAGGAACTGAAATGTAAATGAAAATATAGAATCATTAGCATTAAAATAAAACAATATAATGCAACATCACAGTAAATCATTTGGATACAAGCTGACTCAATGTCACACTCAATGTCACACTTATTATTACAGAGTGAACCTTTTCATAATCATAAAGTTTCAGTGTATTACTATAATATATTATACAAACATTTAAGATTAAATCATTAAAATAAAATTGCATTAAAGATTTTGCTAATTTAAATACTTTAATTTTGACATCAAACTGATCAAAACAATATTATTTAGGTATGATATGTTCATAAATATTTAATAATTTCTTAAACATTTGATGAGATAAAACTTAAAACACTTGATATGCCATGAACATGGTAAAATATAAAAGTTTAAAATATTCTCTACGTATTCTTTGAAGAAATAATATCACTTCAAATAATTACATACATATTTGAACAATGGAATTTATTGACCTACTTATATGATTGTTTCATTTATGTCATGATATATTTATTTTATTTTATTGGTCAACTGTATTGTATGGTAAATCTCATTTAGAGAGTTGTTAGATAAGATCATTATTATGGATAACAAGGCCACAACACATTTTCATTTATTCATACCCATCAAAACTCTTATATAATATTTGTGATTTAAAACTTCTTTATTTTTTAATTATTCTTACCACCTAGTAACAAAAATGTAAACTAAAATATAAATTCATTCGTATTAAATTGAGTCATTGAATGCAAAAACATAATAAAATATTTGGATATAGGCTAATACAATATCACAACATATTATTAGAGAATGAACTTTGTCATGCTCATAGTACTACAGTGTATTATTGTAGTACATTCTACAAAAGATTAAGCTTAAGCTGTTAAAATAAAGCTATATTAAATATGTTGTTAAATTAAAAGCCTTCAATTTTGACATCAAATTGAGCAAAATAATAATATTTGGGGAATGTTGCTACCTTGGTAAATATTTAATCATTTTTAAAACACATAATGAGATAGAACTAAAGCATGTGCTATGCCAAGATTGGGATATTTTTATAATGGTAAGTATTAAAGATTCAAAAGGTCTCTACAGATTTCTTGAAGAAATTATAACACTTTAAATAATTAAATGCATATATTTATAAATACAGTAATTAGATATATGTAAAGTATAACTTTAAAAATTTTATCCACTTAGATGCGCTTTCAACTAAGCTCATAATCTTTGTCAGCCAACACTTAAAAGGCTAACCTTACAATTCTGTGGTCTTAACATTTTCTGATTGTCTTAATAAAGTCTTGTTTGTATTTGTATATTAGCATAGATTCCTTTTTCCTTTTGTTGTAATTTTTTCAATACAAACAAGACTTAATTAACAGGCAGACAGCAAATGTTAAGATCACAGAATTGTGGGAAGGTTAGCCTTTCAAAGTGTTAGTTGACAATGACTATGGGGATAGTCAAAAGCACTCCTAAGTGGATAAAATTTATACAGTTGTACTTTACATATATCTAATTACTGTATTTATATTTATTCAATTATAAGATTATGTATGTTGATTTGATGAAATACAGACATCAAATTATAATATATATATATATATATATAAATATAAATAAAAATATCCGTTAATTAAAAATATATATTATATAATTGAATAATTTTTATTTTAAACATAAACAACTTAAATCCCAAAAACAATATTCTCGATTTAAATTGTTTAATTGTTTATAAACTTAAAAATATTATTTCAATTATAATTATATATATATTATATACATGCAACAGATACCCTAAAATCAGTTTGAAACTCAATGTTAATGATGGTAATGATTAGATCCAAATAATAGTATTTCTTGCATAAGACCCACATTGATGTATCACTATGTACCTGATGGGAACTGATAATAAGTTCTGATTTTATTGATTATTTAAGCATAATAAGAAAATTCTTCCATCAGGTTATTGATCAATAAATCATTACCATATCTATCCATTATTGTCAAACTGCATGGTTTCATTGCTCAAAGCATGATATCAATGAAATAGAACTAATGAACTGGCTCAATTTTTCCTAGTAATAATCATTCTTACTTATCTCCCTGGACAAACCATAAAAATAATATTGTTTATCACAAATTTTAAAGATAAAAGTGCTTCTATATATTTTGCCACCCCTCTTGAACCCAGGAGACTGATTCACTTAAATTTATTACTATTTAAAAATTAATTTTCATCTACAAAGCTATCTAAAGCCTTACAAAATTGATAACCTACAATTACATTCAATCAGTTTAAGCATTTAATAAAGAGTAGACATGCTATATGCTATGTAATTTTAAAGTAACAAATTAATGAATAACAAATAATGAGAAGAGGAAAGAATTTCAAAGTATATATAAATCTTTCAACATAATATGAAAATATATTTCCAAATAAATTATCCTTCCACAATGCCCTTATTTGCATACATCTCTGGCTATATTTGATATAATTTAACCCCTCTGAATCTCTCTAAAGATATATAAACACATTTTGTATATTCTTAAAATAAAATCAAAAAATATATAGTGCAATATCTCATAATAAAAAGTATTATATAAAAATATATTATATCAAGAAAAAATTATAAAAGATTCACAATATTAATCTATTGTTAATTAAATATTATCTTCAAGATAACTATAATCTAATTAAAATTCTCTTGCCAATCCCATAGCTCCATATCTCTTTCATATCAATTTTTTAATAATATACTCTTTTTATTGAATGCAGTTAAATTTTAATGCATAATTTTGATAGTATTTGAAATAACGATCATCTTTGCCATTAAATCTTTCTTATTAGAAAGTTTATCTTCCATGCTTTCAGTTTTTTTTCCTCTGGCATAATTTTATATCAATAGTTTAACTGAATATTTTCTAGTTTTATTTTTTTGTAATATTATTTTATATTAATCAAGAGTTAGCTAACTTTTATTTTTCCACAGCCCATTGGTTGGTAAATAAGCTATCGTTTATAGACAAATTGTAAAATGGACAGAAATTAGGTTATAAATATTTTTCCGTGTTAATTTTACCACTAGAACATTTCCAGGCAACCACAATGACTCAGTTAGAGTTAGAAAATAATAGACTGTTTTAAGATTCAAACCAGTAATGAATAACTCATTCATAGCTGTAATTGAAAAACGATAATAATAACTTACAGTTTTCCAATGCAGATGTTTAGCGTTTTTCACCAGTATACTTGATACTAGTTTCTATTTCTTAGAGAGTCTTTTGGGAGCTCATGGGAAAATTATATATCTAATGTTTTCAAATTCTTGTGATTAACGATTAAAATTCACTTTCATGTATTAATTGCAATTGAAAATTGAGAGTAACTTACTGCTATTGTGTTTTAGCTATACATTCTCTTTTCAAACATGATGTTTGAATCAAACGTATACCAGTTGTTTGAAAAAGATTTTGATTTGTCTGTCAGATGACTTATTTGTTTTTCAGTCAGTCTCTGATTAATTACTCGTTTAAGTAATAAAGTGAATACAAAACAAAACAACTTAATTATATTTGCACTCCTTTTTAAACTCTGAACAATTCTTTTAGATTGAAGTTTAAACCTTCAAATTAACTTTACATAAGTTAATTATTAAAATAAAGAAAAATAAATTCTTTACCTTACAAACAAACAAAAATTCATTTCACAGTTTCCAATTTTTAATTTAAACGTTAATTTCATTAAACTTTAATTAAATATAACAGTATTTAAAATAATTATGACTTTATTTCTTAGCTGACAATTTTACTCTCCCCTACTGCAATTCGTTTTCCTTCGTATCGCATCAAATATTAATTAACATTGCTTATCAGCATTTTTATTAGTTTTACTTAATTTTAAACATAAAAAACCAGGTTCAAATCCTCAAAACTGTTTAATATAAAACAAAATGGCAAAAAAGTGATTTAATCTAAAAATATATTTTTAAATCTTAACAGATATGCTTTATACATATATCTTAAACGAAATACTTATTGATATTACAATTTTAATCTTACAATAATCATTTTTTTATGATTGAGCTAATGCACAAAATCCACAATAAATTCTATTATGCCCACTATGTCAAATCTTTTACTTTACATTTAATTAGTGAATATTTTTTTAATATTTAAATTTCCATGACATTTTAACATGAAGAGATTGTATAATTATATTATTCTATCCTTTTTAATTATGAACTCATATAGTGCTATTATTATATCACACCCTTGTAAATATAAAGAACTTTCCATTGATTTTATTTGACCCAATATTTGGTCATTAATTCTTTCATATAATCTTTATTTTACATTGAATTACTTTCATTATTATGTCCATTTATAGTAAATCATCTAGTTGTTAAAGTAATATTAATCGTTTTGGAATTTCAATTCACCTTTATACCTTTCTTATAGCATTTATGAATACTCGTTATTAAAATTTAGCTTTTTATATAATTAAGTGTATGGGCAATTTATCTACCAGATATCTGTTCATTTACTTTCATGGTCTTTCAATTAGTGCATTAAATATTTTATATTAAATCTCATCTTACTGTGGATATTTGAATCTCATTATTGATAATGTCATCAATTACTTTATTATGATATTAAAAAGTGCTTCATCCTCTCAAATCAATTTCCAGTTTGCATTTAGAAATATTACCACAGTTCTTTTCTAACAATTAATATTAATTCAGTATTGTATGTTGTGATATGACAAGTATAATCATGCACACATTTAGTGCAAAATATCATGCGTTATTTATCTGATATAAGGGGAAAAACAATAAATCCAAAATGGCATCTATATGAACCATAATTATGCATCTGGAAAAATGAAAGCAGATATGACTATGAACTTCTATTTGTATTATCCAAAAAAGGATAGCATTATGGTGCATTATTTTAAATTTTTTCTCTGCATAACAAACTTGGATTCATAGATTAGTAAAAGTTTGACCATTTAGCAAACAAATAAGCTTTTCTGTTTTAAATATATTTATTAGCTTAGTGATTGCAATACTATTAGTATCATAGTCATAGCTTTATATAATTAAATTTCACTAAAAGTTCATTTTATATATATTTGTTTATTGTTTATCGAACTAGCATAAAATTGTTTTTTTTTTTGTTTTGTTTTGTTTATTTATATTCAAATGCATGTAAATGAAATTATAGATGCCATTTTTTGGAAAGAGAGATGCTAGTTTCCCTTTATTCAATGCGTTCAAGCCTTTGACTATAGTCCCAGCTTCCCTCACCTTTCTCTTTCTGTTATCTTTCTCAGTACATATAATCATGGCCAGATTGCAGCTAAAACAGTTATCAAGTAAAAAACTGTCTTAACCCATTTGTATGTCAGATGACAGAGAAATGTCTTTTGGCCAATTCACCCCCTGGTAAATTTTTTCATAAATATTATACGTTAAAATGTATTTAAAATGGTATATTTTATTATAATAAATTTTTAGCCTGAAATTTCTACGATAAAAGTGTGAAATTCAAAATTTCCATTCTAACAATAGACATAAGCCCCACCTTGACATGGTTAGCCATTGTCCATTACCAAGACTGTAAAACGTTCTGTGTTTTACAACATTGTAGTTTCCAATAATGCAAAAATGTGTATATTTGCAAATTTATTATGGTTTTAGATATTTTTTTAAAAAATAATTTGCACTATATTTATTAGATATCAAGAAATATAAATTATTAATAACTTATTTTGACTTGAAATACTTTATTTTCAAAAATATAATGTTATATTAGCAGCTAGCATGAATATGGCCTGAAGCAAAGTAGAAAATTCTAGCTCTGACGTAAACAAACTACTTTATTTATGAGTAAAGAAAATATCGCAATTTTGCAATAAATATTTAAAAAATTTAAACTTGTAAAGCATAATTCATTAGATATAAGAGAAATAAATAGTTATTCATTAAAGTTTTTAAAAATAATGAGAAATAAAGAAGATTTCATTGATTTTGTAAACTGAAAATAATCTTTCTAGAAACGATGATGTGTAAAGTCTTTGTTTTGTTTGCGATCTCATTTTTTTAATATTTTAATCTATGTATGTATTTTTTATTTTTTATCTCTAGTATTAAACTGCATTTAAACATTCAATCTGGTAGCATACATATGTGATTGCTTTCCTAGTCACTATTACTTATTCATTTATTTTTGACTGATAGTTTTGGATTACATGACTTTTTCACAATTCATTTTAAATAATAATACAATTAATGCATACATCATTGATGATAATCATCTGATAACTATGCCAAACATGAGGGTAGATGACTTGAATTCAGTTTCAGCTCCGCAGTAATGATGATAACAGCAGATATTTATTGTATGTAGCCACAATATTAATCTCTTAAAATGTATCTAATAGAAACTGATTGCAAGTGTATTGGATAAATGTAACCTGGTCATTATGCCTACATAGGTTAATATCAGCCTGGCTTGTAATCAATTTCCATTAGATACATTGTAAAACATTAATGAGTGGCTTTGGACTAATAAATACTATTATTTACATCTTCTGATTATCTCATTAATAGATCATTATAAAAACATATATCAGCATCAATTTGTATGATTTGATAAGTCAAAGAATCATCTCAATGAATTAATACCAATAAACTGGTTATATTTCTTTAGAAATAACTAATTTTTCTCATTTTTTGACTAACCATAAAAAGAATATAAGTTAGCACTAATAAGCTTTATTTGTTTTGAAGTTAAGAATGTATCTACATTTTCTGCTATCACTTTATGATTTTAATAAAACTTTTTGCTTAACTTTATTACTCTTTCATTTATCAATCTACTCCTAGTGTAGACAATTTAAAAGCTCTTTAAACTTTTTTCTGAACTTAGGCGACACAAAAGCATCTGTATAAATAACCTGAATATTATGCAATTGCACTAAGCATTAAATAAAGAATAACTGTAACAGATACAAGATAACAATTTAATGAAAAGTATATTAAATCAGTCTGATATGTAAAATATATTTCTATATATGCATAAAACTCTTGCATACTGTGTCTATTTGCATACGTCTCTGAACGATTTGATATTTTTAATCTTTGTAACCCTCCTCAAAGATGTATGCACATAATACATGAAATCATTTATTAATTATATATACACACTTTATCAGATATCTTCTTAAAATGAGAACTATATTATTGAATATGTTGGTAATATTATATAAAAATATAATAATGAAAATATTTTATGACTTTGTTAGCTTGAATATTGATAAAATTAATGCATAAATACGGCAAACCCTAACAAGTTATATGTAAACAAATTATCAATAAACATAAGTATAGAATGAGACTACCTATACTTTATCTTTGATCATATATAAGAATACCATTTACTGAAATTACTATAACTAATGAGTAATAGTTTTAACAAGGCTGTAAACCTTAGCAATGAGCGTCTGAAAAATCATCACTAGGGACCTCTGTAGGTCTTTAAAACACGATTTTTCAGACGCTCATTGCTAAGGTTTACAGCCTTGTTAAAACTATTACTGAAATAATAGTGATCATTTAATAAATTTATAATTATAACTAATGAGATAAAATGGCTGAGTCTCATATTTATCATCCCTGTAAATATCAAATTAATCTTCAACTAATAGGTATGCATATAACATTTTGGTAGCTCAAGTATAGATAAAGCTAATGTGGAAATATTGGAAACTTCCAGCATGCTATAAGTAAACTAACCATGAGTAAACATAAGTATAGAATATCGCCATCTATACTTGGGTTTTGGTCATATATGTATGCTTATATATAAACAAGCCTAATATATTGGTAGACCCATTGTATACTTAAGTGTATTGCTTTACATAAGGCCCACTGGAGTTTCTGTTACTTCTGTATCAATTTAATAACTAGGAAAAAGTTACAAATTAATTCATCTACTTCTAACTAAATTTTAGAATCTTGACATATTTGAAATTAACTATGATACAACTGTTCCATAGTACTTTCATACCAAATTTAATAATTTTTTTAATGAGCACAGTTTAATTGTATCTTTCAAAGGACTTTGTGATATAAAACTTTGGTTATATTTGTAGATTTGTCTGAATGCCATTTAACAAAATAATACTGAGTGATAGGATTTGTTTAATATTATAAAAGCATGAATCAGAATTTTAATACACATTTTTAGTAGTTATCAAATTAATTATTCTTTTGCAAGTTATTCTCTTTATTTAGAATTTTTACTTTCCATCTCATGCATCAGAAGTTTTGGTGAGTATTCATCTAAAATTGACAGATTCTTATTATTTTATACCTCTTTGATTGGTAAATAAGTTACGAATTCAAAAATACATTTTATTTTGTAATATTCATGGGACACAGACAGTTTTATAGTTTCATTAGCATTTACTTTCACCAACAATCCCATTTAGTAATAGTGAAAAAAAACTGTTAAAATAGCAACTGACAAAGCATTTAAAAATAATAATAATGAAAACAAAGTTTTTCAATAATGGTTTACCACTCTTTTATCAGAATATTTGATACTATTTTTTTTTCTTGAATAAACTTCTCTTCATTTAAAATATGGTGCTCAATGATTAAATGTGACTTTCAATGACTTTAAACTGCAATTGCAACATGCAAATAGAAAATGGATGTAAAAAACTGAGCACTTATTACATATATGTGTGGGATATGATAATCTGGACCAACTGTTGAGTATTGGTTCAGCATGAAATACATATATTGGTGATTATTTATTCTTTTCTACATGTGTTTGGTCATGTGTATCAGTGGTATGAGATAGTTTGGATAGTTGAAGGGTGCTTGAAAGTCTGAGTTCAAATCCCCATATTTACAATAAAGCTCTAAATATATGAAGAATGCCTGTATTTAAAATCTTACACATTAAGCCTACATCCTGCCCATCCTTTTTCTATGTATTTAAATGGATAAGATCCTATACATGAAGTTTCAGAGTGACTTGAGGTAAACATAAACATGACAATAATATTGGCATCAGTAAGGGATTTGGGTTTTCCATCATCAGATTTTCAATGGTATGGAAAGCTGAAGAGTTGGTTGTTTGGGTAGATTGAAGTCTGTTTATTAAAGTATGAAGATTTTCTATCTTAATTAAAATGAGCACTGATTATATATGTGTGTGGAAGATGATAATCTGGAGCACATGATGAATGCTGGTTCGGCATGAAAGATGTATATTGGTGATTATTTTATTTTTTCTACATGTGTGTGGTCATGTATATCAGTGGTATGAGATAGTGTGGATAAAGGGTGCTTGAAAATCTGTGTTCAAATCCTCTATATTTATTTTTCTAAGATAATTTTACAAATCTTAAATTACCACTATACATGTTTAGTCACTATACATGTATTTCATCAAAAACTCTGATTTGTCATGCGATCTATGAACTTGAGACACTTAAATGTCTGCAAAGAAATCATAGTCAAACTTTCTTTTTATATACTTAATTACTGCCAATTTGATTTGCATATTGCATGTTTTAGCAATCTGTAATATTTATTTAAGGTATTTTAGTCTATCATGTTTTCAACATTTATGTTTTCTAATAGGTGGGGGTAATTAATATTCACATTATGATACTCAACACATCAGAACTATAATATATTAAGAAATATATGCAATAAAATGACAAATATCCTGGTAAATATTTAAATTAATAAAATATTTCACTTTTGTGGTGTGTGAATATCCATTCAAAACAACTGTCAATTAATAATCTATATTTATTCAATAATATATATATAACCTTTTCAACTGCCACTGTAAAAACGTTTTGTTAAGTTATTACAAATGATAACAAAAGGAAAAATAAAGAGTATTATATATTTATATGTTTATTAATTTCTTATATATATATTCCTTAATATACCTACAAACTTGAGTGTTACTATGGGAATTTTAACTACTTGTACCCACTAGGAAATATAAATATTGAAGACGTGATGTATTATACATTGAATATGTATAGATGCTAAAATTTCATTTAATTGATTATGATTAGACTTATTAATGAAAAATCTGATTATTGTTTCTGTGTGGAGAGTCAGTTTTTCACATCTCTAGCTCATCTGAACAATCCAGATTTCTGGTGAAATACATACATATTGAGGGAGAATTGTCCTGAGCAGTTTATATTAAATAATATTTCCAAGATTTGCAACAAGCATTATAAAAGTGGTCAAACAATGCTATTTTTTTTAAACTATTAGTGACAATTTGGAAAGTGATCGCTGCCAATCAAATGCAAAAGGCATTAATTTATTCAGAAATAATTCTTCTAATATTTAGAAATATAATTGTTATAAGTAATTAAATTACTCTTTTATTAGGAAACTGTTGTGGAAACTATTTTTAATAATTGTCTTATTTCATAATTTTGACTTATTTAATTTGTTTCCCTGCAGAAGAAAAAAGACACAGTTTGAATGTGAGCTAAGATGAATTTGTATATCCAAGTTCATGATTTGAAAATCTATTACTTCTGTTTATAGTTTCTATTTTTTGCTCTGAAGACAATTCTTTTTTCATCCAATTAGATAATAATAATAACAAATAGATTAATTAGTTGCTTGAGAGGCCATATAATGTTAGAACAACATAAATTATAATTCAAATTTGAGAATCTTTAGCTTCCAAGTGAGTCTCTCTATTACTCCACATACTACACAGGGCAACTAATTATATTAATTTGTTATTAATATTATTTGATTTTCCAGTAGAATTTGTTAATTGACATTTTTTTTATCCAATTGTCATTTTCAGTTTAGAGAACTGAAAAGTTGCTATATTCATTGTATATGTGTGATTTTTAAGGAAACTTTTGATTTAGATTTATATGATAACTGATCTAGAAAATTCTGTATTATAATTATGTAAATTACGATTTTTTTCTTAAATATTTACTAACTCTTCCAGTAAAATGATCATGGAACTCCATCTATAAAAATATTAAAAATATAATGATTTTCAACGCCATTTATTAAAATAGAAAAGGTACAAATTTACATTCAATAGAAGATCATATCAATTAGTTGAACCTTATTAATACTAAGTCAAAGTCCAAGTAATATTCTGACATTATTTTTTAACAGCTATTGTTTACTAAAAGTCTTCAAAAGAAAAAAATGTCAAACCAAAGAAAATCAATTTTTTTGTTTGTTTGACTAGAACTAAATATTTTTATTAACTGTAGTTAATTTATATTAGGACTAGGATTAAAAATATAACCTTGTAGTCCTGAGGTCAACCAAAGGTGCTAGTAATAGCCCTTTTTAAACCAAGTGAAAACATTTCCCTTTTGGAATTTTTATTCTTCATTTTATAGAAAATGACCTTTAGGAAAACTTGTCAAGCTTTTACAACTAAAAGTTGAAATTAAAAAATAAGTTTTATAGTGTATATATAAATACAACTTCATAACAGGTAAGCAAAAAAATTAAGTATTTAATATGTCGTTTGCTTTTGAAAAATGGTCAGAAATGAATAAATATTTTTAATTTTAAGAAGGATTAAAACTTTTTAAATTGTTATACTTTATATGCAAGCATAGTTCTATTTACAAAAAAAGGATTTCATGCTTTTTTTAAAAAAAATAAAAAAACTCAATGCTAATAAAAAAAATGGTTATTTTTTACATTCGTCACTGGGGCTTAGTTCAGAAATCATTTAATTGTTAATACAAAACTTTAATAAAAATTACAAGCAATATAAAAATACATTCTCTAGATACAATTTCTCCTATAAGTGCTTTGAAATCTTTAGCTAAATTAGACTACAACGTGTCTTTACATGCTTTCAATCCAAATCTTTAACATTGCCATAGATGTATAAAGATAAATATATAGGTTATGCAGAGTATCATAATATGTAAGATTATTAAAAGCAGTATATTAGCATTACTAATTTAAGTGATGGAAAATATCATCTACTGCTACTACTAGATTTTATATTTAAATGTGATGCATTAACTAATAGTATTGTTATTTTATTCACTCTTCCATGCCCCCTCTCTCTAGTTTATTCACTCATTAAACTCTTTTGCATATATCATTAAACTCTGCTTATTCTGTTAAAGTAAATACTGTAAGAATATAGCTGGAATCTTCTAGAAATGAATAATTTCAAATATATTCTTATTAATTTATTGACCAATATCAAAACTCTCACTAAATTTGTAGTTATTAATGTATTTTGAAATTTATATTATGCATAAGAACATTACTTTTGAAAGTAGTTCCTGTGGTCATGGCTTGGTTATTTATTTTTATTGAAGGCAATAAGATATGATTGAATGATTATTCACCCAGAGGTCACGTAACATTCAAGTATCAGAAATAACAGGTTAAACTTTAATGCATAATTTTTATCTTTCAGGTTCATCTCTCTACAATAGTTCTAAACAATAGAGGGACTTGGTGACAAACTTTATTAATACCACTCACAAATTGGTCTGGCCTTTCCAATTCCAACAAAAAATAATAATAACAATATGTAGTAAATTAGTTTTATGATGATTATACATAACGAATCATGAATAACAAATATGTCCAAATATAGAACAACATGGTCCATTAATCTATATATTTAATATTTTGCAATGCTTGTAGTGTATTATTTTTGAGACTTTAATTCTTTTTATAATTATTACTATTCATCATAGTATATCCTCCAAAATACCTTTTCAATAAAACAATCAAATTTTCACAAGTTTAGGATTGGCCTCTGCCACAGAAATTATGTGCAAGTTAAAATTTTAAAACAAATTTGTTATCCATTATTCATATCACATATAAATTCTAATGGCTTTGTGATTTATCAATAATAGACCCAAAAATATCACATCCAGCAAGTTAGAAATCATCTTAATTGGAATTTTAACTCTGTCATCATATTTTTAAAATTTTTATAGAGCATCCTTAAATGAAATTTTCTAATGCCTCTATCTGATGCTAATAGGAAGTCCAAGTATTACTTCTACATAGTAAAAGTGGATAAAATAACAGTTGCATATACAACTAATTTAATTGTAGTAGATATATTACTGCAATGAAGCATCCTATATTTGTTAAGAATAACAGTATATTAAAGTCTGTGTTGAATCTTGACATCTAAGTCTCCCTTTCTATTTAAAAAAAATACCAAAATATTTATTGCGACTCACATTTTCAAATTGATAACCATCTTAAACTAAAACTTGCAGAATATTTTTTTCCACCATTGGTTGATAAAAGGCTTCATTTTCTTGAACATTAATTAATAGGCATGAGGATAATACATTTGAAAATCCATCTTCTTTCTAACATTTTAATTCAGTTTGGACTCGCAGCTTTATAGTTAACTATAAACATAAAGGATGGTTTCTGGAGAGATGCATTATATCCAAAGATCTGAGTATAATACTTTAAGGTCCAAGGCTTCTCATTAATGAAATCCATGAGCTAAAAACTAGTGTGGGGATATTAGATAAGTAGACACTAAATAGAAATTTTGAAGCATTCACTTATTATGCTGACTTGCTTTAGGTGGCAGTATTATATGAAAAAAGTTGCTAGTGTGTATAACTATTTATATAGTTTTTATATCAATAAACCCCTTTTAATTTTATTATTTCATACTTAAATCATAAACATTCTTTGGTCATTTACTTATATATTTTTAATATCTACAAAAATAAAATATATTCTTTTTATTTAATCTATAACACATTTCTATAATATGGCTAAACTCAAAAATGATTGATTCTCCTACCATTTCTAAATTTTTGTTATATATCTAGTAATATTTAGTGTTAGCTCATCCATAAATTATAATTATTTGCATTAATACATACATGAAAGTAATGGTTTGGCTTCTATCCATAATTATCCAAATGTCTATTTCTTTTACTTTCTTTTTAAAAACTGGTCTTATTCTTATAGTTTCCAATTCTCTGGAATATTTTCATTTGATATCCTGTTAAAACAATCAAAGACTTTTTTTTCTTTCTATAAACTCTTTTCACTTCTCATTTTACCTAACTTTTATATTTTCTAAATTTAACTTTTCAAAGTTTACTATTAACTTTTTTTCGATAATTAAAATCCTTCTCTTGATTGTCATATCAAATGTAACCATTTCTCTAATATTTAATTGGTGTTTTATCTCTATATTATTTAACCTTTTTGTCTACTAATTTAAACTTTTCAGTAGATATTTCTACATCAATGTATTTTCAACGATGATCTCTCCTTATATTATAATCTGCATATAATCTATTTTATTTATTTATAGTCATTTTTTCCCAACCAACTCTGCTTTTGTTAGATTTTTTCCTAATAGTTTTTCATTTATAATGTTGTTGTTTTTTATCCTGTTTTTTTTACTCTAAAATATATTTTGTCAACTCCTTATAATTTTTTAATTTTCATAGAAAATTATATTTCTAATTCCCATTTTCTTTTATAAAACTTTATAATATTTTTATTAGTTCAATCTTATTATTTACAGAAGTGGGATTCCACCTCTATTGCTAAAAAGAGATTGCTTGGCAACAGTTTAAAATTCTTGATTGTTATCTATATTGGAATTGTCTAAATATTGACTGTTTTCTAATGGTTACTTATTGAAGCAGTCGTATCTGAGTTCGATCCTAGCTTCATGTTATTTACCCTAATACTAACCTTAAATTTCCGATGCAATGGGGCTTTATACGTTCAATCCACGCTAATTTCCATAATGAATAACTTATTTCAAATGCGTAGTAAAATTAATTAGTTTAGTTTAAAATTGATCAATTCTCTAAATAAATTCATGATAAAATATTCATGAATTTATATATATTAAATTGCGTGGATTGTGCGTATATATATTTGTAAATATTAAATATATATAATTGTTCGAAAGTTTCATTGCGTCGGGAATACTTGTTTTTTTTCACCTTTAAATAATTTGTAAAGTTTCGTTGATTAAAAGCTACATTCCTTCGATAAGCTTTAAAATTCTTAAAAACAATAGTAAAGCTTTATGAATTGGAAAAAGATAAGGATTCATTTTTCTAATTAAATCATTTTCAGATTTTAAGAATTCATTTTCAATTAGAGAAGGAATTCAAGCTAATTAGTTTGAAAGCCTTATCGAAGGAATGTATTTGAAAACAACTAATTATAAAAAAACACATTGATAATAAAATGAGCGCTAGCCGGAAGGCATCAGTGAACAGTATATATAGCCCTGAAAAGTCAGGAGAGAGAAAAGGCTAGCTTTGTTGTAGAGTAGTGCAGTAAACTCTGTGCATATTAAATTGTATTTCATCATGATAAAGGGCTAGAACATCAGGAATCTGGCTACGGTTCCTAAAGTCCCGAGAAATCTTCAATGGAGCTGCTGAACCTTTTTCCGGACCGATCATTCTGCTAAAATTATGAAAGCTACTAAAATACTGTTCCAGTAGTCAACCAATGGTGCCTACATTTTCAACAACTTGGAGGTGCAACTTAAGGACCAGCACGGAAGGGGTAATATATTTCTATAATGAACGTTAAACTTTCTGGCCAGTTCGAACTTTATTTTTACTCTCCTCCTATTTAAGAGCTCTTTATTCTTCAATGTAAAAATATTTATAAAATGCTACTATAAATTTATATTGTAATTCTTTCAATCTCTAGTCTTTAAACTTTTCTTTTCTTACCTGGCGGTTCATTTAATATGTATATATTTGTGTGCTTTATTAATGTCGTTTATTTGAAATTATATGCCAATAATCTTTCGACTCGATGAGCTCCTTTGTTCTATTTGCCTCACGCAAATAATATAATATTAATTTCAAATAGTAATTCTCGCCCATTAGAACTAAATTTAAAAGTTCTATTAATCATCGAGTCGAAAGAAAATATTACATGTTTGCTATTTTTATAATTGGCTAATAATAAATTATTAGCTCCGTTTTTCACCTATGTCCCCAGCTCCTAAGTTACAAGTGTTTATATACTCACAAAATGTTAAAATATTGATTTCTTGTTTCACTAATATATATTTATTCGAATATAACCTTAAATGTTTTTATTGCAAAAAGGGTCGATAAAGGGTTAAATGTATTTTAATTCCACTTTTGTTATTTTATATTAATATTCAGGAAGGGCACGATATTAGGGCATAATTAATATAGTTTATAAATGTTTTAAAATAGTTCGATAAAAGCTCGTTTGACTTTAATTAATTGGTCAAGTCATCACGTAGAGCATTCTACATGGGTTTTATTTTTCAACGATGACTATCAAGTCATCATCATCAAACGTTGCTGACGTAGGGCCATCTTCCGCTCCGTTAGGCTGGTCGGTGATCATATTCTCTTATTTAAATTTCTCGAGGAAGAAAGTACTTCCTTTCCGATTCATTAGTCAAAGGGCGTAAGACTTGCCAAATGCAAGCCGCCATAGGACTTCGATCATCGACTAGCGATCATCTTTCAATTTTACTCTCTGCCTCGTAATTCGTCAAGCACCGTTGCATCTTTGTTCCGGTAAAACCCGCTCCATGCTCGTAATTCGTGATGAAGTGATTTAAATTAAAGTCGAACAAATTCTCAAATATATTTAATTAAATCAGTTTTCAAATCAAGATTAAAGTTATGCCTTAAAATACGTTTTGCTCTTCATGAATAGATTTCCGAATGTGAAAATAAATCTCACATTCCACCGTAATAAAATTAGAGCAATCATTTCCGTTCTTAATGAATACCTTTATCCGCCTTTATATTTCTCGTTGGGGGCATAGACATAGAATCCCATGTTGTGTAATACTTGTTGGCATATGATAAGGACCACCACTCTTATTATATTTGTAAATTCTCTTAAAGACTAGAGGTAATTAATGCAATCTGTTTTATTGAAACAAAACAAATTATTCTTATTAAATATTTTCTAACATACTTGGTTTCTCAGTTCATCATTCTTTTTATAATTATTTAAATGTTAATACTCGCTGTCTGTGTTGGCAACCCGAACATACATATGATTCGATTTAAAAAGGTATTCAAAGTATTTTAATTATTAGATATTAGAGTCAGTAAAAGGGTCTCTAGTCCTCACCAACCGTTGAGCTAGTTCTTGGCGCATAGCACTGTGCCGTCGATTTCTGCTATCTGAGCTGTTGAGTTGGGTTTGAATTCAGTTTTGGTTCAGCTGAGTTTGAATCCGATTTGACTTGCGGTGGTGGTGGGTTTCGACCGGTACATGGTTATGTTTTTGGCTGCCCAATCGTTGTGGCTCGACTTAATAAACCCCACACATGCCCTGTAGATAGAAATTATGGTTTTAGTACTCAGATCTCAATAAATTAAATGTTTAAAGTGATATTTTTGTAGAATGTTTTATATATTTGAAAAAGTTATGCGATTTATAATGCATAACTGAAATGATTTAATAAATTAAAATATCACTTTCTAATTCTCTTCCTTATAGTTAAATGTATTCAAGATTTTTTTTTAAATGCAAAAGACTGTTAGAATAATTATTTAAGTATATGTGTAATTAGTTATACGTGTACTATATATCCATATATATATATATATATTATACGTTTGTTTATACGCGTTCGTTACAGTAAGAAAAAATATCGTTAGCAAAGTAGCAAGAGTAGATCAAAGCATAGGGGTAAAATAAATAAAATATTTTGTCTAGGTCATAAATGAAGTGTTTTTTATGTCAAAATTAATTAGTATCTTAGTCTTATAATATAAGATATCCGTTGTGATATCATGTTAAAAGATTTAAATTTCAAAGTATTGCTTGCTAGCACATATATTTAATGTTCGCTCCGTATTTTTAGTAGCCTCAAAGCAAGGCGAAGACCTTCAAACTGGGAATTATCTGTCAAGCGGTCCGATGCAGTGTGACATTACGCTTTAATGACAATAATTTCTAGAGTAACCTCAAAGCAGGTGAAGACCCTTTGTGTACACCAAGCAGCCAGATGCAGTTGGCAAAATGCTTAAATGCTTTGCACACTTTCATGCTAGCAAGATTTACAATGATATCACCAATAAAAGTTCTTGTAATATTAATTTTGACATTTTCTTTGTGTGTGTGAAGCCTCATGCTTAGTAATATTTAAACTCCTATATTTAAACTCAGGTCAGGAACGCGTTAGCTGTTGTTCAATAATATTACTCATCATCAATTCAATTGTTTTATTAAAAGTTAAGTCAATCATATGTGGTTTGGGGGTCAATGGGTTATATCACATGCCCTATTGATTTCATTTTGCTCACTGGCGCCCATATAAATAAATTTGTCAGCAAATTTGATTGTCAGCACAGTAGTGGGTCAATCGCCATAATAAAAACCAAGTGTGTCCAATACAGAATTATTTGTTCTACCTGCTAATACATAATATTTGTATATCACTGTATAGTTTTTTTTTCAGACATGGGAGAACAGAACAGCTGAACAAAGGGAAAGTGAATAATGTTTTTTTCTTATCTTTAATATTTTTGAATAAAATACATGTCTCACTCAAAGAGTTAATATAAAGAGCTAACCAGGAAAATGTAGGTAAACTAAAAAAGGCAGATGACATAGATTGGGGAAATAATATGCAGCAGCTAATGAAGATTGGGACAATGGACCTGTAGTCAGATACCTAGTTAAAATTACTGAAGAAAAAAATATTTTTTAAGCATACAGAGAGTACTATAAGTTAATTCACGTTGTTTATTATATTGATTCACTTGCAAAGATGGAAGAACAATTAGATCAAGGATTGACTGATGATAGTGATGTGCCTTCAACCACCCCCAGTGAACGAGAGATCACTTTTAAGAATCATATCAGTAAAAAAAAGCGCAACCATCAAAGCAGAAAGACGGCTCAAGATGATCGAGAGAGTTTTCATATGATCCTCAAAGAAATGAGAGAAGATCGAAAAATAATGATGATGATGATGGAAAGAATTTTAAGGCTTGAGGAAGCACGAGGCATCCAAACCAACCCAGAAATTGCAAAGCATCCTCAAGCAATAGGCACTTACAAAGCTCCAAAAAAAAATGATGATCAGACCACACCAAAAGAAGTTGTGGACAGCAAAGAAGATGACAGTGAAGATGAGGTCAGTCACGAAACAGTGGAAGAAGCTGATCCAAATACAGAGAGGGAAAAGGAAGATGTTCAGACTACATGGAAGACAAACCCCGAAATGAGTCCAAGAAATCTACCGAGACCATCCATTATATCTTCTGTGGAAGTTCAAATTTTTAGGGGAAGTCCAGGAGAAAATCCAATAGATCACATAGACAGCATTAAGGATTTTTTTTGCCTATACACTGTAGCAGAAAAAGAAAAGGTTATCATAGCGAGCCACTACTTAAGAGAAGCTGCCAAGGCATGGTGGAAGCTATTAAAAAAACCACCTACCACGATCCAAGGATATGAAAATGCCATCTTAAAAAAATATTGGAGTCAGGAAAGGCAGGAGGGAATCTTGCATAGACTGAACACACAGAAGTATCAAGAAAACTACAGACAGGGATACGCAGCTTACTTCATCCAGCAAGTGACCACATTCAAATCCCTCACAGCCTTCAAATATGAGGACCAACACATCATCCGGACGATTAGACATCATTTACCCCCATGGATCCAAAGAGTCATGCTTGGGATGTGCCCTATGTCAATAGAAAAGACCATAGACTTTTTGACTGCAATAGACTATGGGAACTTGACGCCAACCAGGAAAGACCAGGACTATGACCATTACAATGCCAGACAGTTAAAACAATATGTACCACCTGATCCAGGGAAACAGTAAGATAAACTGTAGAGACAGATATATATATACAGAAGACCAACTGACATGACCATAGGAAATGAGACTTGATAAACGGACCGAGTTTTTAAACTTATTATAAGCTGAATATTCAAAAAATTGATCGTAGTGAGACATGTATAATTTTTGTAGCTTGGGCAGGTTATATTATTCACGCTCATGCTGTTCTCCCAGAGTCTATACACTTATGCAACTATATCCTGCGTAAGTAAAGTCTTTTTTTTTCATTGTTTTTTTTTTTGAAGTGAAAAGAAATGAAGCAGTCGGATCTGAGTTCGATCCTAGCTTCATGTTATTTACCCTAATACTAACCTTAAATTTCCGATGCAATGGGGCTTTATACGTTCAATCCACGCTAATTTCCATAATGAATAACTTATTTCAAATGCGTAGCAAAATTAATTAGTTTAGTTTAAAATTGATCAATTCTCTAAATAAATTCATGATAAAATATTCATGAATTTATATATATTAAATTGCGTGGATTGTGCGTATATATATTTGTAAATATTAAATATATATAATTGTTCGAAAGTTTCATTGCGTTGGGAATACTTGTTTTTTTTCACCTTTAAATAATTTGTAAAGTTTCGTTGATTAAAAGCTACATTCCTTCGATAAGCTTTAAAATTCTTAAAAACAATAGTAAAGCTTTATGAATTGGAAAAAGATAAGGATTCATTTTTCTAATTAAATCATTTTCAGATTTTAAGAATTCATTTTCAATTAGAGAAGGAATTCAAGCTAATTAGTTTGAAAGCCTTATCGAAGGAATGTATTTGAAAACAACTAATTATAAAAAAACACATTGATAATAAAATGAGCGCTAGCCGGAAGGCATCAGTGAACAGTATATATAGCCCTGAAAAGTCAGGAGAGAAAAAGGCTAGCTTTGTTGTAGAGTAGTGCAGTGAACTCTGTGCGTATAAAATTGTATTTCATCATGATAGAGGGCTAGAACATCAGGAATCTGGCTATGGTTCCTAAAGTCCCTAGAAATCTTCAATGGAGCTGCTGAACCTTTTTCCGGACCGATCATTCTGCTAAAATTATGAAAGCTACTAAAATACTGTTCCAGTAGTCAACCAATGATGCCTACATTTTCAACAACTTGGAGGTGCAACTTAAGGACCAGCGGAAGGGGTAATATATTTCTATAATGAACGTTAAACTTTCTGGCCAGTTCGAACTTTATTTTACTCTCCTCCTATTTAAGAGCTCTTTATTCTTCAATGTAAAAATATTTATAAAATGCTACTATAAATTTATATTGTAATTCTTTCAATCTCTAGTCTTTAAACTTTTCTTTTCTTACCTGGCGGTTCATTTAATATATATATATATTGTGTGCTTTATTAATGTCGTTTATTTAAAATTATATGCCAATAATCTTTCAACTCGATGAGCTCCTTTGTTCCATTTGCCTCACGCAAATAAGATAATATTAATTTTAAATAGTAATTCTCGCCCATTAGAACTAAATTTATAAGTTCTATTAATCATCGAGTCGAAAGAAAATATTACATGTTTACTATTTTTATAATTGGCTAATAATAAATTATTAGCTCCGTTTTTCACCTATGTCCCCAGCTCCTAAGTTACAAGTGTTTATATACTCACAAAATGTTAAAATATTGATTTCTTGTTCCACTAATATATATTTATTCGAATATAACCTTAAATGTTTTTATTGCAAAAAGGGTCGATAAAGGGTTAAATGTATTTTAATTCCACTTTTGTTATTTTATATTAATATTCAGGAAGGGCACGATATTAGGGCATAATTAATATAGTTTATAAATGTTTTAAAATAGTTCGATAAAAGCTCGTTTGACTTTAATTAATTGGTCAAGTCATCACGTAGAGCATTCTACATGGGTTTTATTTTTCAACGATGACTATCAAGTCATCATCATCAAACGTTGCTGACGTAGGGCCATCTTCCGCTCCGTTAGGCTGGTCGGTGATCATATTCTCTTATTTAAATTTCTCGAGGAAGAAAGTACTTCCTTTCCGATTCATTAGTCAAAGGGCGTAAGACTTGCCAAATGCAAGCCGCCATAGGACTTCGATCATCGACTAGCGATCATCTTTCAATTTTACTCTCTGCCTCGTAATTCGCCAGCACCGTTGCATCTTTGTTCCGGTAAAACCCGCTCCATGCTCGTAATTCGTGATGAAGTGATTTAAATTAAAGTCGAACAAATTCTCAAATATATTATTAATTAAATCTGTTTTCACATCAAGATTAAAGTTATGCCTTAAAATACGTTTTGCTCTTCGTGAATAGATTTTTCGAATGTGAAAATAAATATCACATTCCACCGTAATAAAATTAGAGCAATCATTTCCGTTCTTAATGAATACCTTTATCTGCCTTTATATTTCTCGTTGGGGGCATAGACATAGAATCCCATGTTGTGTAATACTTGTTGGCATATGATAAGGACCACCACTCTTATTATATTTGTAAATTCTCTTAAAGACTAGAGGTAATTAATGCAATCTGTTTTATTGAAACAAAACAAATTATTCTTATTAAATATTTTCTAACATACTTGGTTTCTCAGTTCATCATTCTTTTTATAATTATTTAAATGTTAATACTCGCTGTCTGTGTTGGCAACCCGAACATACATATGATTCGATTTAAAAGGTATTCAAAGTAATTAATTATTAGATATTCGTGTCAGTAAAAGGGTCTCTAGTCCTCACCAACCGTTGAGCTAGTTCTTGGCGCATAGCACTGTGCCGTCGATTTCTGCTATCTGAGCTGTTGAGTTGGGTTTGAATTCAGTTTTGGTTCAGCTGAGTTTGAATCCGATTTGACTTGCGGTGGTGGTGGGTTTCGACCGGTA
>JAQFVV010001741.1:0-49127 GCA_028023455.1 Epiperipatus broadwayi | reverse complement strand
GATATATATTAAGATGGCCAATCTTCATACTTTAATGGACAAGTTTTAATCCACTCCACACTCCAACTCTTAACTTTTAAAAAATTAACAATTTAAAAATGTTATTGAAAACCACGCTAATAAATCGTGTGACTATTTCAAAAGTCACACGATTTTTGCTAGCAGTATTTAAGAAAGTTGTACTTCATCAAAATTACCTTTTTAAAAAATCTTTCCTTATTCCACAAAATCCGATTTTTGTAAACATTAAAAAAAATGCATTGAAAATATAATTTTATAAATGTAATTAATTAAATGATTCAAATGACAAAAATATAATTTCATTATCACAATTAGTAAGGAGAAATAATTGACAGCATGAGAAGCTTTTAATGCCCGAATTGTTTATATCTTAGGAAAAACACAGACTATAGCTTTTGATGAGCTAATATAATGAAGCTGGGGAAGGGATACAATTGTTTCAACAATACTTATTGGCAATTTACAATTAACTTTCATATAAAACAAGGAAGATAATATTTCTCTTAATATTTTCATTGGTATTTCTCTTATGCACATAAAGAGAATATACGATGATCTCAAATTTTAAATTAAGTAAAATATACCAAATTTGAAGCATTCAATTTTTATAATCATTTTTTATAAATGTTTATATTTATCATTCAAATTATAATATTTTATTATTATTCACCAAAAATGTATTTTTATTAAAATAAATGATAAGTTTGGACTTTGCCTTCAATTTACAACAGTTTGTATTTTCAGGTAGTTTTTTTTTTAGAAAAAATTCATTCAATTAAATTTATTACGTTTCCAAAAAATCAGTAATTTGTTTTATAGTATTACATACATCTTTTTCTCTTTTTTTAGTATTACTGTATAAATAATTAAAAAATATATTTAAATAAATATCTTTTAATAAATCATACTTATTCTACCATAGAGACAAGAACTTTAAAAAAAATTAACAAATAAAACATTTTAACAAATGTCAACATTCGACCTTGACAATTGTTGTGAACATTTCAAAATGCTAATCATTTCAGCTTGTAGTATTTAAAGAAGTTGTATACAGCTAAAATTGAGTAACTTTTGAAAGAATTGTAAAAGATTATTACCTGTACCAAAACTATCATCATGGGCCATTTAATTGGTAAGTACTGAATCAAAAAGATCAACGGTGTCGAGTTTTTTTGGGGGAAATAGTATACATATATTAAACTTAAATAATTATTAGACTTTTTTTTAACAATATCAATGAATAAGTTGCCAGTTTATTTTAAATGTGTATAATATCAAAATCGTTTGGTATTACAAAGAATAATGTTTTTGGATCAACAAGAAATAATATTTAATTAAGACCGTAAAATATTATGAAAAATATTTATCAAAATACAGCAAATTAGACTACACGAATCCTTTAACTCTAATAAAAGTGTGCAACTGCGGTTTCAACTTCTTTTTTTTTAAAAAAAGTGTACAGCTACAGTGGTTTCAACTTTTCCAGCTGTTTTTTTAAAAAAGCATTTTATAGATTAAATTGTAAAAGTTATGTCATCTCGATTTTTCAGATGATGTCATTTATGCAAATAATGCTGCAAAGCTTAAGAAAAAGTTGTAAAAACTATAGAATAAAAAAAAAATAGAACTAACAATAAATGTTAAAAAGAGTAAAATAACACTTAATTGCTTTTTGAAAAAGAAAGAAAAAGGATTTTTTTTTTCATATTTAAAAAAAAATATGAAAGAAAAATGATTGACAGTAATGAATAAAAACATAACCAGTTATAACTATCCAAGACCAAACGTTATTAGATACAAAAACATAGTAAATAAAATATATACATATCTAAGGTCTTTACAGGCAAGGGTTTTATATCAGAGTGTTTTATCTATTATTTCTTATGAATCTGAGTTTTAGACACTTAATAGGATTGCAAATCGGATAATAAATCAAGTAAAAAACAATTTGGAGATGCTGATTGTAACGAAGAAGAAGAATTAGCAAAATGTAAAAGAGCTAGAGCAAACAAAAATTACTGATACTATCGAAAAAATTAAAAAGCTGAAATGGACTTGGATTAGATGCATATTTAGAAAACAGTTAATAAATAGGCAAATGATGTCCTGAACTGAATCCAAAGATTTGGAAAATATTTAGATAAAAGCATATCGCTAAAGATTGCAAAAAAAAAAAGTATTCACCAATTAACATCGAAGCGTGATCTCCGTTTCAGTCACTATTTGTTTCTTTAAATAGACATATATATATAAATATAAACAATGATAATAATAAATGCAAACATTAAAGTAACTAAGATGTTATTGGGAATTGATCTAAATTAAACTTTCAAAACGGAGTAAATGAGTAGTTATTTTAACTAATTTGTAATCACCACCATAACCATTTATATTTATATAATCCAAATATTTTTGAAATTAAAGTAAAGTCAAAACCAAGAAATTATTTATCATCATTTATAAATCCGATTAATCTTTAATATTATCTAATGTTAAAGTTTAATAAGAACAGGAGAAAAAATAGAACGGCCTTTCATCTGGGATTGAAGTTTTTAAACATATATCTATATAAAAGATAATAACTACAAGTACGAAATTTGAAGCAACCAAGAATAACCGCTCTAATGAAATCAGTTTTAAATTCGCTCTTTGAAGCCAGAGTAAATAATTACTCGTAATAATTAGCTTGTAAACACACTGACATAATCTATTATATATAAAAATCCAAATACGGTTCAGATAAATGGAAATAATAGTATTAAAGATATAACTTACTAATTAAATCCATTACAATTTTAACATCATTTAAGGTCAAAGTTGAATATAAACAGATGAAAAAGTGAATTCACATTATACCAATCATTTAAGAAGGGTCGTACATAATCAATGATAATTCCAAATGGATAATTTAAATCAATAAGGGATGTTATTCAATTCCACCCAAAATGAATCTAATTTAACCTTGCAAGACAGAATAACTACTAATTTTAATTATCGTATAAACTCAAAAATACTCCGTTATTATTATTAGGAACGATCATTCAAATATGTTAGAGGATATTATATGTATATCCTAACATACACACACACATACACATATATATATATTGCTGAACTTGAGATAATACAAACAAATTATCTATCAACCAACATTTTAAAAAACAGCATACCTTTCCCATCAGCCGGTTATCAAGGTTTAATATAAACAGATGACAAAAAATGAGTTCATCTTTTTTTAGCAGATAAACTTGATATTATTATGATTTATACATGTATCTATTTAAGAAGTTAGACGCTGCTTGTATTAAAATGTAATACTACGTTAAATAAAAATTGTGTTGAATTTATAAACATGGGTTGATGCAAGTAATCAACTGATATATAAATGGTAGCCATGTGATCAATCTGTCTTAAATATTTCACTGATTTTAGCATTCCTCCTCTAAATGTTGTGATTTTAAATATTTCCTGTATGTAATCTTGAATAGACAGTAAGGGTTGTCTTTTCTATAAAAATTGATTCAATTACAGTGTTAGGGACACTCAGTTGTCTACATTAGTAGCAATAGAATTATAATGTTTTGTCTCATCTATTTTATAATCATTTAGACAATCCCAATATCAATAAATCAACAATCTCAACTTGTTTTCAAGGCATCCTCGTTTTAACAATAAAGGTGGAATTCACTTTTATTTGCGGTCTAATTTATTTATATAGATACTAAAGATTGCACCTTGACCACAGAGATTGAAATTATTGACATAAAAAATTTAAATAAACCTCCTTAAATAGATAAGTCTATCCTGTTTTTATACAGTCTAAAAATGGTCAATTATAACATTAGAAACTGTAATAACAATTTTCAAATTGCACCCAAATAATAAATCCAATATGCTGATGGCTGAATGGATTTATAAGTAAACATTAAAATCAATCAGCTTATTTACCCAATCCCAATATTAATAACAATAAAAAAATTGCTTTTTTACCCTAAGTTAAATACTACTTATTTCAACTGTGCTAAAAAGTTCAAAATAATTTTGTATCAAACATTGAGAAGTTGGACACAGATTGCACAAAAAAAAAACATTCTCATAAAACGTGTATGTATTTCAAAACATTAAATATCAGAGACATCATTTATGTTAGAATAATTGGCGCATATTCTGAATAATAACATGTCATACACATTTTAAGAAGAAAAAGATGTAAAATTGTCATTACGTATAATAATAATAATAAAAAATTATACTAATTTAAAAATTAAAAAATATATAGCTGTTTTGCATCAAACACTGCCACTAACCTATTGGCCGATCATATATTTTCCCAATCAGACTTACCAATCTTCAGCTCTTTGTTGTATGATGGATGCATATATCTTATAGAAAGCATAATATAATGTAACTACTTTCTATATATTAAATAGTGATCACCTCCGATTAAAAAAATCATGTGTTCATTCTACAAATAAATATATGTTCTGTGATTATTTGATCAGATGTTATACAGTTTTGATTAAGCAAACATTTTTGTCATTTTTGCTTTCTTTAACACATTTTATTCTAACATGTCAAGACACAGGTCTATATTATAAAAGTAAACAAAGCATATACATATTAAAAATATTCTGCCGTATTATATTTTTATTTTTTTATATATTAATTTAGGCGTGTTTTGTTTTATACATATATATATATATATATATATATATATATATATGCAATGCTGAGTTCTATTTATCAGGTATGGATATGGTACACACTAAAACATTTGATAAAACTTTGAAAATCTGACCAATGTATTTTTATGATAAAGATAGTATCATATGTTACCTTTTTGAATTGTACCATAAATAATTTGCATAGATTGTATATTTTATGCCAAAAATAGAATTGTGACTTGCCCATTCCAGGCACTCTAAAATTATCAATCAGTGCACCAGTGAACTCTAATGTCGATATGAAGAATTTTCAAATAATAAAAAATAGTGAACTTTTTGAATATCGCATTGGCATTAAGGGCTATGATATAGAACTTTCTGAAAGATAATGATACAAATGGAAACGAAAAGCGTTATAAATAGATAATCACATAATTTATTACGTTTGGAAATTGATAAGAAATTTAAGAACTGAAAATGAGCAAGTTGATCAAACTGTATGGACGTTACTATACCCTTGCACTAAATATAAAAAACATAAAGAGAATAAATATAAATAAAGATCGGTATTTTACTATTAAAACACAAATATTGAAATTTTGATAAAATAGGTCTCATTATAAATACAGTGTTATAATTGTAACTATACCCCTACCATAAATCAATTGGCAGGTACTGCTTTTTGTTTTTTTATTGACCACAACATACATCCATATTCAATACTTTCACTGAGCAGTCTATAGTATTTTGTATTGAGAAATTTATAGCTGAGGTCTATATGTAAAAATTAGCATAAACTTATGAATTGTCTCAAAATGATTTTGAATCTGATGGAGTGTTATTTCAAAGAAAGGCAATATTGAATGGGCATTAGAAAATTTTTTTTTAATTTATTGAAACAATCATGCCAAATTTGCACATAGTGTGGGTTTTAGTAGAGAAATCTCTTGAGATAGATTAGGTTTATGACATTAAGGGTAGAAGATGACCATCTGTACTCACTAAAAACAACCTTTTGAAAATAAGTGATTAAATGATGCAGAGTCTATCAAAATCTGTTAGGAAGGTGTATAAAAAAAGAAATATCTTACTATATATAGTCAAAATAAGTCATAGATCACATGACCCTATTTCTTAGCTTGTAAGTTATAAACAATGAGGATTGCCAATTCGTCTACAAGCTTTATGATAAATGCTTAGCCAGAGCCAGCACTCAAAATATCTCTGTCAGGAACCCCCCCTAAAACCCTGACCTATCCTGACACCTGTCTGAGGAGTGCCAAAGCACGAAACCATGGTCGGGGGTTGTGGGGGGGGGGGAGTTCCTGACAGAGATATTTTATCTTACTATATATTTTTTAATTATTTTTTTAAAAAACCTTCAATACAAAAACGATCATAAAAATATTTAATTAAAGGCTCTATAGATTTTGTCTATATTTTTATTAACAGATAATTTGTAACTAACTGTAAGGTCTTAATAGATTAAGCAAAGAAATACTCAGGATCATTTAATAAATGTTAACTCCAAAATCAAAAAATAAAACCATTTGACAAATGATAATATCAATTTAACATTGAAAATTTCGGTAAGCAATATTTCGAGGAAATGTAATATGGAAAATAACCTTGCAAAAACGCATTGAGATACGCTAATTCCAAACTTTAAAAATACTTTGAGTGAAAATAAGTTAGAAAATTTATATCATTTTAAATAAATAAAATATCAAATGAATCAGTATTGTAATTAATATTTAGAAACTTTATAATTCTAACTTAGCATATTGTCAATATATCTATCTATATTCAAATTCAATACGCCAAATAATTTTCTGATCACACCATATTGTTTACAATAGTTTTAATTTAAAGTATTTTGCGAGTTAAAATAAAAAAGCAATTAAAGTAAAAAAAATGGAGATTATTCAAATTATCTAGCTATTGCATATAAACTGATGTTTTTGTTATAGATTATTTTCAGAGCATTAGAAAACATTATAGTAATATTAGATAATTTTTTTTAAAAAATATGATTAAAGTTAAATAATGAAAGAACTAAAAAATAATGTTTAATGATTTTTCACATAAGAAAAATGCATTAATAAATATTGTTGGAATTATTACCAGATAAACTTAATAATAGAATTAATGTTGGGTGGAAAGCTGTTTCTAGAAATAACTTAATATCAAAAGGAAATTTAATTATATGGGTAAAAAGAAAGATTTTTACTTAAATATGTTATAAGTAAATAAGGATTTATTTTATATAACGCTATGTGTACAATTGTATTACATTCAAAGATCAGCCTTTCAAGCTAATTGTGCATGCGTCTTTTGAGAGTGTTAAATAATAAATGAATACTTCCCTCCACAATACAAGATATAGTATTTATGCAGGAATAAAAGGAATCTTCTTATTCCTACAACTCAAATTCTTTTATATGAGCAAATCTGAAGTACTGTTGAGTAAAGCATGAGAGTAGAATTCTCACTTTAAATTACTATATACGATGTTAGAGTGATGTTTAGTAAATTCTAGACAATTTCACCAACGTCATTCATTTTAAACATCGTATATAGTAATTTAAAGTGAGAATTCTACTCTCACGCTTTGCTCAACAGTCCTTCAGATTTTCTCATATAAAAGAATTTGAGTCGTAGGAATAAGAGGATTCCTTTTATTCCTGCATAAATACTATATCTTGTATTGTGGAGGGAAGTATTCATTTATTATTTAACACTCTCAAAAGTCGCATGCACAATTAGCTTGAAAGGCTGATCTTTGAATGTAATTAAATATGTTATATTAATTTTTATATACGGTTTCAGATGTAAGTTTCTTAATACAAAATTCTGTAAATAATTGAGTGAAGTATTATGTTGGGATCAACAAAGACAACCAAAAAGCAAAGGGGAAAACAATAACAATTAGCAAGCATAACTGATTCCACAAAACTCATTGTAAAACCACAATATTGTATAAAAAACAAGGATATATAATGGGAAATAATTTTGCTCTTACCGCAGATAAAAATTATACCATAAATTGTTAATATTGTATTAACAAAACAATTTAACCTAGTATATTAGTATTGAACCAGATGCTTCATCCGATTCAATGGTTTCATTGCCAAAAATAATACCAACTTTTATTTCCATTAAATTTTAAAGTTTAAAAAGAAACCTATTTAAAAGTTTGGGTACTTGTGTATAATTCAACCGATGACGTTTTTGACTTACCGAATTCCCTTCCGGTAGACATCGACATTTTTTGCATGACAACGTTGTCATGGTAACCAAGTGACTGGCATGATTAATCCATCAGAGAGTCAATTTTTTTTTTCACCCGCGAGATTTAAAATTCGTAGAGAGGTTTGGGAAATTTTTTGATTTTTCTGTCTATTGCGATTTTGCTATCCATGGCATCACAGTTACTTTTTTGAGCTGTTAATTCCGGTAAAGTGTTTTATTTATCTGTTTATTTTAAATTTACAAAAAATTTTTGTTAATATTTCTACAATTATCAAACTTACATTGAATTACGTTTAATGTGTAAATAATTTATTCTCCGGTAAAGTGTTTTTTTATTTATCTGT
Organism: Epiperipatus broadwayi; assembly: GCA_028023455.1. Classification (NCBI taxonomy): domain Eukaryota; kingdom Metazoa; phylum Onychophora; class Udeonychophora; order Euonychophora; family Peripatidae; genus Epiperipatus; species Epiperipatus broadwayi. Next base: position 40,846 of record JAQFVV010001741.1, on the reverse strand, counting down.
TTATTTTAAATTTACAAAAAGTTTTTGTTAATATTTCTACAATTCTGAAACTGAAACTTACATTGAATTACGTTTAATGTGTAAATAATTTATTCTCCGGTAAAGTGTTTTTTATTTATCTGTTTATTTTAAATTTACAAAAATTTTTAGTTAATATTTCTACAATTCTGAAACCTACGTTTAATGTGTAAATAATTTTCAATAATTTTTAAAACAAATTTGGAATATACATTACCAAATGCATGTGATAACAAGGACGCCATTAATGCCAGATTCGCATTAATTCGGGTAAAGTGTTTTATTTATTTTAAATTTACAAAAACTTTTTGTTAATATTTCTACATTACGTTTTTAATGTGTAAATAATTTGAAATAATTTTTTAAATCAATTTTGCAATATGCAATACATTTTAAAAATTACCAAATGCATGAAAAATGTGCGGCATTTTCTGGACGCCATTAATACCAGATTTGCATTAGATCGCGTCTTTTTTATTTAGGTGTTTATTTAAAATTTACAAAAAGTTTTTGTTAATATTTCTACAATTCTCAAACTTACATTGAATTACGTTTAATGTGTAAATAATTTTCAATAATTTTTTAAAACAAATTTGGAATATACATTACCAAATGCATGTGATAACAAGGATGCCATTAATGCCAAATTCGCATTAATTCGGGTAAAGTGTTTTATTTGTTTATTTTAAATTTACAAAAACTTTTTGTTAATATTTCTACATTACGTTTTTAATGTGTAAATAATTTGAAATAATTTTTTAAATCAATTTTGCAATATGCAGTACGTTTTTAAAATTACCAAATGCATGTTTTTGTGCGGCGCCATTAATACCAGATTTGCATTAGATCGCGTCTTTTTTATTTAGGTGTTTATTTAAAATTTACAAAAAGTTTTTGTTAATATTTCTACAATTCTCAAACTTACATTGAATTACGTTTAATGTGTAAATAATTTTCAATAATTTTTTAAAACAAATTTGGAATATACATTACCAAATGCATGTGATAACAAGGATGCCATTAATGCCAAATTCGCATTAATTCGGGTAAAGTGTTTTATTTGTTTATTTTAAATTTACAAAAACTTTTTGTTAATATTTCTACATTACGTTTTTAATGTGTAAATAATTTGAAATAATTTTTTAAATCAATTTTGCAATATGCAGTACGTTTTTAAAATTACCAAATGCATGTTTTTGTGTGGCGCCATTAATACCAGATTTGCATTAGATTGCGTCTTTTTTATTTAGGTGTTTATTTAAAATTTACAAAAAGGTTTTGTTAATATTTCTACAATTCTCAAACTTACATTGAATTATGTTTTAATTTTATTTTTAATTTCTGAATTATATCATACAGCTATGAGAGTAATACAATGTCTGATATATGTGTACGCCAGGCCTGCGGCCCGACAAAAACATCTGGAGGCCCCCCTGCCAATTCCAGCGCTACGCGCTGCTGTATTTTAAAATTGAGAATAATATTTTGATGCATGCATGTACATTTTTTTTTTTTAGTATTTGCCTGACCTGCGTCATTTTTGAATATTTTTAGCATGTGACCTGGATAATTCAACCGATGATGTATTACCCTGAAGGCATATCACTCTAATCTTGCGATTTTTAACGTACCGTGTTCACGTGATCTGCGGACACATTTTAGCGATTACATGTGTCCGCAGATCACTTGGAGACGTTATCTTAAAAATCGCAAGATTAGAGTGATATGCCTTCAGGGTAATATGTCATCGGTTGAATTATACACAAGTACCAAAGTTTGTTTATAAAGAGTACTGTAATGACTCACATACTTAATTATTTAAAATTCGGTCATTTCTATTTTTTTTAATAGATTTTATTTTTAAAATAGTTTTCTTTTTGGTTGTTTTTTTTTATCAAAGTAATTAAAGGCAAACAAACTTTTTAATTGCATTCTTTTTTTGATTATAATTATTTTCTAATTTATTTTAATTAAGTTGAAACTTGTTTTTAAATATTTTTGAATTAATTATAAATATGATTAACCCTGGGGAGCATCTTTAATTAGGATTATGACTGAGATAAACTTGCCCTATTGAAAAACGACTAATTAAAAAAATGTTTTGGAAAGATAAGAGCTCTTATAAATAGACCTGGGATTGCTGACTCATTATTCTCCAGCTATTGTTGTTTATGCTGCTTGTCTAAAATAATACTTTGTCTTTAGAAGTTTCCACTGAAAATTATCTTTCAGACTTCTAATTAATTCCTATGAAGAATAGTATTTTAGCCATGCCATATTAGGCCATTCAAGATGGATCCTGGAGCCAAATTGTCCTGCAAAATCATGCCATAAGAGCTCAAATCAGAACTGATCCCTGACATTTCCTCCTGCTTTCTCAACAAAATGGAAACCTAAAGTCTTCACTGGAGTTCCCCAGGGAATGAACTATATATGCCATACTGAAAGATCTCTGCAGTTTAAATTTATACCTCAAGTTTCTTTTATTTTTTCCAGGGTTATAAAATTCTCAGCTTAATCTTAAAAGTAACCTATGTTTATTATATCGGTTTTTTTTTAATTCAAAATATCTTGCATGTGTATTCTGAGTGTTATCTTTGTATTTATAGTATGCATTGGAATCTTAGTTTTAGGATTTCAAGTTTGTTTTCCATTTTAGTTATCAGAGGGTATTGTGAGATTATATTATATATTTTTAATATGTCTCCATTTATTTTATTAACCAGTGCTAAATGCTTTAGCAGTCTTTCGTAAATTCAGTTTGCTCACCTTTATTGTCCAATAATTAATTTTAATTAATGGGTTTGCACTATTTGCAAACCATAAATCTTTTGACTGGTGGTTTAGCATGTTTGTTATTCTAGTTTTTCTGTAGTTGGAGATTTCATTTCTTCTTTTCTGGATTACGTAAAATCGTAAACATTCTTCAAGTTTTCTTGTCTTGTATGTGAAATTAACCATGAATTATCTTAAAAGTGGTACATCATAGCCAGCAAAATGATGTTTTTGTCTTGACATATTATTCCTGGCCAAGAAATGCTCGCCAGCACTGTTTCGTTGATTTCCTAAAAGACCGCATTATTTTGCATCTCTCAATTAGGGAGCTAGAATTAGTTTTTATAAATCACCAGCAGGAAGATACTATTAATCCCCATTTAAATTGTAGGTGAGAAAACTTTTTCTGCTAAAGTATTTAATGTTTTAATATTTGCAGAACTTATATACACTCTCTGATGAATACTCTTATAAAAATTTAGGCCAAACTTTAGTGTTTTGATTGCTAGATTTATTTGCTCTTTTATTTTTTCTTTAAAGTTATTTGTCAGAGAGTGTACTGAGAATTTGATTTGTAAAGTTATTTGCAATTTTAATTATTTCACTTTCTTGATAAATACTTGGGCAGACATAAATGGTTTTTTAATTACTTATCTGACTCCTATTGAGACTTTTAATTATTATACTCAGCTTAGTTGTGACCAATTGTTTAGTTAGTGATTCCCTAGTTTTAAATATCAGTTTTCCTTAAATCAGTTATTTAGTATTTTCTCTGTTATAAATCATTTATGCCGAGTATTTTCTAAGTTTCCTATTTCATTAAATTGGAGAATGAAGTTTTCTCCCATTCCTTAATTTATACTCCGTTGTATTCATTTACCATTTTTGTGTTATTGCATTGCAATCAACTGTGGGAATCTTAAATGTGATTGATCCATGCAGCAGTCCTGCGGACATTATGACATCATTAGTCAATAAGCTAGTTATCGCTCACCTGCACTGGTTTTGTTGATTCGTGCAAGAAACTTTCACTTGCTTTTCATTTTAGAACTTTTGAATAAGGAATTGCCAGATGAAAGAAAATCATTCCCTCTTTTTTTATAATTCACTATTAAAAAATTAGTCTGTCTGGCAGAGCATTGAAATTTTGTTTTTGTTAGTACATGCCTTATATAACCATATTTATTGTGCGTAAAGCTCTACTTTAAAATTTTTATATTACTCTTAATAAAATAAAATAAACATTTAAACTTATTTTCGCTGATGTTTGACTTAATACTTTTATTTCTCAATTGTCTGAACAATATATAAAATATCTTGCTGTCTCCCTGAGTCTAGTTGGTGCAAACCATTTATCACTATCCACTTTTAATCATGATAAACAAATTTTACAGATATGTAGTGATCTGGTGGCACCCTCCATGATCAAGGATACATAGAGTTACTGTTACAATATATATATATATAGTAATTTTTAAAAACCTGATGAATGAACGCGTATGTATAAATTGTGCTATGTATGTATTATTCAGATTTGATGTGGAAAATGCTGCAGAATGGCCGGTATATGTAACACGATAGAAAACTTTTTTATCTTGAATGGTATTCAAGACAATAAAAGAAAAGTGGCAGCCCTGTTGGGTTTTTTGTGAAAAAAAGTTATAAAAATTGTTAATAAGTTTTATGACCAAAGAATGTGAGGAGTTAGTTAAGAAATTAACACAATATTTTAGTCCTCAGCCATTCCATCACATAGCTAATTTAAAACTGAAAAATAGAAAACAGTTTAATGGAAGATCAATAAAATATTATAATTTGTCTCTTAGAGAGGTAGCTAAGGATTGTGGGTATGTGGATTATATAGAAGGGATACTCCCTGGTCGATTACTCTGGGGTATGTACAATGATAGATTGCAAGAACAACTATTAACTGTTGCTAACTTAAAATGCCAGAGTGTTATTCAAAAAGGCATAGTTTATGAGCTAATAAGTGAGCAAGCTCAAGCTTTTAAAAATAAAACCGAAGAAAGTCTAAATGTGCAGATTTATAAAACTGAGAGAAAATGTAGTAATCTGCAAAAACTCAAACATGAAAAGGGAATAAAAATAGCATATTACTGCTGTGGAAAAATAATAATAAAGCAAAAGAGTGTAAGTAGAGAGAATAGAAATGCTTTAAATGTGGGTTTAAGGGACACATTGCATGCATATATAGAAAACCCAGTAATTAGTTAAACCAAGAGAAAATACGTGACCAAAAAACTAGGGGAAGTAAGCCCAATAATAATTTTACTGTTAAAAATATGGGTATGGAGAGGCAGCAACAATTCATGATGGAATTGGAAGTATGGAATAAAAATGGAAATAGTAATAGATAGTGGCTTAGGAATATCTATAATTTCAGACATAGACTGAAGAGTACTAACAGTATTGTTTTTTCCTCAACTTGAGATATTATTAAAAAAAACACAGTGCATGTGTTAGGATGAAACATCCTTAGTGTTTAAATTAAACAAAATTGGTAAAAAAAATCCCTCAATACCATTACAAAAAATGTGTGTTTTTTTGTGTATGAATGTACAACAGAATGGACAACCAAGAAAGGGAAAGTTTTTGTTCTTCAGCAAAATTATTTCTCATTGCACTGAATGAAAGCCCATACTGAAGTTTCATTTGCTTTGAAATTCATAGACGTATTATTTATGTGAAAGTATTTAGAATTTAAAAGCAATATTAATAACTTACTTAACTGGATGTCTCTGACCACAAAAACTTGTCATTTTCACTTGATCACAATTAATTTTGAAAAAAAAATTCTGACGTATTGAAAAATAGAACAAATGTGTCTAATGCATTCTGTGTTTGCATATTATAATCAATATTTAAGTTGTTTTTACTTTATGTACTATGCAAAACAGAATTTTATTAACAAACACTTTAGCTATGGTTTTTAAATGACATGAAATGGCTCATTTTATTAAGTACAGTAGCCATTTTCTTTGAATGACCTGGCAATTTTTCAAATACATTTTGATACAAGCAATTTATATAAAAATTAAAAACTTGAATCTTCTTTAATTTATTTGTATTGCATTTTTATCATACAAAATTTAGTATTAATTGCATAATGCATGAAATCAATTATTTCCTATCTTTTTTTTCTAAAAATATGTTTTATGATAATAGTACCTATCATTTAACTAAAATTAGCATTCTTAAAAGTTTTAATTTAAAATTGTCCAACTGAATATTTTAACTAATACATATATACTACATAATTTAAAATTAATTAATAATAGTATGCAACTCAAATTTATTTTTAATTGTATACTGAAGAAAATTTGCATTTTTTGATATTATATTTTGATAATCTCACCCATTGACTTGCATATACCTGAAACAAATTACAAGATTGTGATTTCAAATCAATGAAGTAAACGTTATTTTTAACTTGATTATTAATTGCATAATTCATAAAATTCTCCCTCATACCCTCTTTTTTTACTGAAAATACTTTAGTTTTCTGATGATAGTTTTGATAAGTGAAATAAATGAATTTTTTAAAACCCCAATTTATGTAAATGTAATACAATTTTAAAAAAAAGAAAATGTTGAGTGACAAGAATTTATTTTGATACTAACAATTAATTATATTTTATTGTTAGTATTATATATTAAATGGATTAATCATAATTGGGTAAATGCATTTATGTTTTAGGATAGTTTTGTTTATAATATAATTATTTCTCATTTGTTATCTTGAATATACTGTTATCCATATTCATTCATATCAATAAAAAGACAAGTCGATCATGATTTATTCTATTTGATTTACCATGAATCTTAATTACATATTTGAGTATGAGGTTATAAATATATTAGTAATGAATTGTTTTATATTTTGCCACATGCTATTAATGTAGCCCTGTTATACATGCCCATAAAGATGTTTTTGAGTCTTTATTTTATATAGCTTGCATTTTGACTAAGTATCAATACTTTTTATGTATTTAGTTATATTTAATTTATATTGTTTGACAACATGAGTATATATGCTTTTTAGTGATTTTACTATTTAATTCTATGATTTTACTATTTAATTGTATTTGTAAAGTATTTTAATTCTAGTAGTTTCCAATTGTATTATGCAGGATGGGCAATATTGTTAAGATGGTAATCTGAAAGAATTGATTATAAGAAATAAAAAAACTTAAAATTATGAGAAAGAAATTATACCAGTAATATGATATTTTATTTAATATGGGTTTATTCCAAACTCTTGAACATCCACTCTCAACATTGTTAGAATTACATTAAAATCAACTAGATCATTAGTGTTAGAGTAAATGAAGTTGTTATTTAAATAAAAAGTTAATTATTTGCAGAAGGAATAATTTACATCATATAACATGAAAAGTGAAGCTCATTTAAAACTATCTGTTATGACTTGAGAATATTTTGTATAACTAATACAAAGAAAAAGTAAGCATTTGAAAACAATATATTTATTATATTAAGTTGAAGTACAATATATTGGATCATCAACCAATGATGACTTTGTACATTGTTAGTATACAAATAAAATGATTATGATATTTGTCACATGATCACCATTCTTTATGCTTATACAAACTGTTTTTCACAGAAGCAAAACTCTCCATATAATAGCACATCTCAAAGCAAGTCAGAATAATCAATAGAATGCAGGAAGGTTTGTGTATAAATTCTACTGCCAACTCACCCAATATCCACAGCCTAGTTTCTAGCTTGTGTCTTTCAACAGTGAGGTTCCTTAAATCTGAGAGCCCTGCACCAAGATCTTAGGATCTAATGCAACCCATCAGCACCCACCTATATAAGCTAATGACCTTAGTTTGAAAACATTTTTGTGTTTTTATTTTGGACTCAAAGCTTTATAGTTATCTAAAAATGTAAAAGGTGGCTGGTGGAGGGTTGCATAAAATCCTAAGATGTAGATTCAGCACTCCAAAGCTTCTCACTGATGAAATCCACAAGTTAGACTCTAGTCTGGGAATATTGGATGAGTAAGCAATTAGATAGGAATTCAATGCACAATTATTTTGCATTTATTGATTATCCTGTTTTGCATGGAGTTGCACTATTGTATGGCAGGTTTTGTCTCTGGGATTATGATATTTGCTAAACTAATACTTGCTGCTGTCTATTTTCTTTAGTAGTGATTTTATTTAATATATAGATTCAAATAATGATCACCTGATCTAAAACACAATAAAAATATTGTCCTATAGTTATGGAATGAAATGGAGAAAATGTGAAAAGAAGTCTTTAAAGATAATAGCTCGTTTTTTATGACTAGTTTATTTTCTAATACTGAATGAGAATATATTGGCATCTAAGATTCAATGGCACTCTTGTAAAAAGGATTAAGGTTTACATTCACTCTAAATCATTTTTCAAGTTCTGAAAGAATGTAATGTACATTCAAATTAGAAAGAGCTGCTGAAAAATAATGAACATCCTTAGTTAATGATAAATTACAAAATGAATATTCGTAACATTCCAAAGCATCTCTCCCCACAACATTAAAATGTCAACTTATCTTACCATTACTATATATATATATATATATATATATATATATATATATATATATATATATATATATATATATATATATATATATATATATATATATATATATATATATATATATATGATGGAATTAAAATCCATTATGTTACCTTCATAAAATACTTTAATATAAAAATGTAACAAATATTATAGACAACTATATTTGAATTAATAAATAATAAATTTATTTATATCAAATCGATTTTAGTTCAAAACGAACCTTCTCAAGATGTTAGAATAAATCAAAAAGTCACGCAATTTATATTAACTTAATATACACTTATTGTTCAAATTAAATTTTAAAAATTATTAAAATTTTCAATGTTCAATTGACGACCCACAACTCAATTTCACGGATTCTTGAAGCAAAACTTAGAAGCTTAGTATCCTTTAACTTTAATAATAAAGCTTTCATAAAATTATGACAATTCAAGGAACACAGTTTATAAAATTTACTATCAACAATCAGAAGACACTGATCACACAAATGTCTGTAGAGTTCAAAGACATCAAATGGTATATCTTCAATATAGCAGTTTTCTTAAATTTGTTTATAAAAATCTTTAAATAAATTAAAAGATATTATATCCACTGAATTATATAAAAGTGTGCATTTTTCTTTAGTAGATAAAAATTCTAACGTCATTTCGTTCTTTAATATAAATATTTCAATGATGTTCTAATTTAAAACGATTTCTAATTTTCTTTAATAATATTTCATATGTGTTTCTTGAATTGACATAATTTTATGAAAGCTTTATTATTAAAGTTAAAGGATACTAAGTTTCTAAGTTTTGCTTCAAGAAACCGTGAAATTGAGTTGTAGGTTATCAATTGAACATTAAAAATTTTAATAATTTTTAAAATGTAATTTGAACAATAAGTGTATACTAAGTTAATATAAATTGCTTGACTTTTTGATTTATTCTAAAATCTTGAGAAGGTTCATTTTGAACGAAAATCGATTTGATGTAAATAAATTTATTATTTATTAATTCAAATATAGTTGTCTATAATATTTATATATATATATACCATGGTTAGCAATTGATTTTGTAAGGATTTATCATAGCAATCATCATCAATTTGTACACATTATTTTGATTTACAATCGATTATTCACTGAATCATTCTTTACTAAAAAAATTAAAATTTTTTTTTAAAAAAATGGTTTTTTTTTTTTGCAAAATTAATGACTTCATAGGACAGTGACTTTATTAAAATTACATTCTTGAAAATACAATTATATTGTCACTAAAAATGCATAGTACAAAGTTTATTTATTATAATGTACTTAATATTGTTTTTATTATAGAATTAAAAAATATAATTAATGTATTTTATCTGATTTGTATTACATGCCTTTGCAAAACAGTCATTTTTTATTTATGACATCCAAAGTAAAAAGATTTTCATCATTAATCATATTCTGACAGAATTCTTTGTTCTCACTAGATTTAAGCTTTCAACTTTAACTTTAATATTAAACCAATATTATTGATCAGAATACAATCAATTTGATCTCATTTGATAGATATTTTTGTTTAGAAATTAAATAAATTTAAAAAAATCACATTTAATTTTCAGAATTATTTTATAAACTACATTTTAATCAAAACAAAGCATTTCACATCATCAAATTTCAGGTGAAGCAGAATCAATTTGGAAAAATGAACAAAAGTGATGTTTGTTTTAAAAATCTGAACAAATTATTTTTATATGTAGTAAATTCATAAATTTATGCTTTAAAAGTTTATTTTTTTTTGTAATTTTTATAATATGACTAAATGTTATAATAGTCAATTGAATGACATCATTTCTAGATAGTTGTATTTACCATGAACTTAATCTCTATGTCAACCTTACATAAAAAATATATATTTTTTATATTTAAAAATAAAACATTTCTGTAAAAAAATAAATATGTAATAATATATATTGATTTCTAATAATTATTACAAATTATGATACAAAAATTATCATAAACTTTCCCAAAAGTCAAGTTTTTAGACCATCATAATATTTTCTCAAAATAATCTCACAAAATTTGAGATCATTAAATATATAATAGACACTCATCATCATGGAGTTTAAGAAACTTTGAAGCCCCTGCTTATTTGATTATCTTTCCAACTTTTGAATTTTTTTGAAATTAAAATATTAGAAAAATATATATATGAGAATTTTAAAATGTTAAAAAAAGCTTTGCAAAATTTCTCAGAAGAAGGTGGAAATACAAATACAATTTCTGACTTCCTACCGAAAAAGGTTCTTAAATTAAAACCAGATTAATGGTTACAAAAAATGCCAGTTTCATTCAGTACAATAAATAATCAATAAAGTACTTTGGTCATGTACAAAAATAAAGTGTACTAATATTAAATTTTAAAATGTGTTCATTAGATAGTTTTTGCTTTAATAATAAATATATCTTGCACCTTGAAAATGATTTGGGAAAAGAAAAAAACATCAAAGAGGCATAAATACAGTAATGGCATTTAATATTTATTTTTTGTATTCAATATCCCTTTGACAAAATTATAACATTTAACCTTTATTTGCAAATATTTATGCCTAGACAATAGTAGGAAGATCTTCATTAAACAACAACAACAACAACAACAACAAATCTGTTAAAATACTAAACATCTCTATTTGCATGAAGGTTTGTGATGATGGTATATTATTAGATGTGATGTGAGGGACTATTTTCATCATCGATGAGTGAATATTGAATGTATAGAAAATTTTAAACTTTATTTAAACTTTTCAAATACAAACAATTTGTTGGTAACCACACACAAATAGGCAACACAGGTTGGTAATTACACAATATTTCAAGTAGTATTATTCTCCACTCTTCTTCAAGGGTTGCTGGCCTGCTGTGTACAGTGACAGTATTCACATAGAGATCAAACTCACACCTTTAGAATCCCGAATATCGAATTTAAGGCAAATTCTCTAAACAACTGATCTTTGATTTTAACAGAATAGCTCAGTTGGATAGTGTGTCACCTTAAATTCGATATTCAAGAATCTAAAAGTGCAAGTTAGATTTCTATGCTAAAACTATCACTGTGCATATCAGGCCAGCAACATCTGATGAAAAGTGGAGAATAATACTACTTTAAACGTTGTGTAATTACTAACCTGAGTTGACTATTTGTGTGTTATTACAAACAAGTTATTTGTATTTGAAAAGTTTAAATAAAAGAAATATAAAGTTTAAATAAAGTTTAAAATTAACTAAACATTCAACATTCACTCATAGATGATGGAAATAGTCCAACATATCACATCTAATAAACATCTCCATATTTGCAATATGATGTAAGACTATAATAGACTCAATTGACAAAAGCAATGCTAATAATTTCCTCTTTATTACGAAAAATGCTGCCAAATCGATTAAGATTTTGTAAGTAGATATAGATGGTAGGTAAATTAATCATTTAAAAAATTAACCGTTCTAAGATAATAAGTCCAATACAAAGATTATCAAACTAATTAGATATAAAAGTGTTCTAAAGGTTTTCTAATTTTTTTAAAAATAATTTAAGGTATTATTTCTAACTAGAAAATTTAATGACCAAAGCATTTGAATGTTTGAATCATTGACTTTATATTTCCTAAAGGAATATACTTAGTTCTCAATATTTTTTATTATAGAGGATTCTTGAAAAAGTATTTAAACATTGGGTTTAATAATTTAATCGTTTTTTTTTCATAATAATCTCCCACAAAATTCTAATATCGAAAATGTGCTATTCATAATGATAATTTGAATATTATTTTGTTACTATTAATTTTGCAATACTGTACTTTATATATTGACTTATTATTATTTGATAATTAATAATATTTATTATTGTTGTTTTTTTTTTTTGCCATGTTTTACCTTTTTATGCTTCGATTTCATTTTATATATGTTATGAGTAATATCTTTACTCTAAAGCAAGATAGCATTTTTAAATAGCTTCCTTTGACTATATATTATATTAATTTATTTTATTTTACTTGACAGGAAACTCTATGCTATTTTGTCTTTTTTTGGTCATACTTGATATTGCTTCGAGTCAAATGCCTGCAGTCACGATGTCTCAGACTGAATGTGTTTACGGATGCAATCATTGCAATCAAAATTCTTTAAAAGCTAATCCTGTGAAATGTACGAAAGCTTGTACAGGGTTTTTAAATTCAGATAATGCTTCAAAAGTTGCTATACAAATGCATTTACATGGTATTGAGAAAGCCCTCTGTAATAAACTAAAAGATTATTAATTTTTCAATATGGTACAGCCTAAACTGTTGAAAAAAAATCATTTAGTATTTTTAAAACATGTAATTTGCAACAGTAAATAAATGAAATTTATAAATAACTTTTTCCTGCTACATATTTTATCGCATGTACAAGATTAATTTTAAAGCATAAATAGTATAAGAATTTTGCAAAATAAGAATATGTATTCTTTTGAAAGCGTGTTTAAAATATAGACATAAAAGTCAGCCCTTAAAACAGAATTACAATTTCCTTTCAAATAATTCTCTGGTTTATTTCCTTCAGTTCTATTCTTACTTTTTTTAAAATCTTACCTTCATTTTAAGTTTGTGTTTAAGTATACGGAAACTACAGCAATGCATAATCTATTTAAAAAATTAATAGTGTTATATTGCTCTAATTTAGCGCTAATGTTTTTAAAATTATAATATGACAAGTCAGAAGTAACTTTTTAGCCAAATGCTCTATTATAATTTTAACAATAATGTAAAACAAAGTAAAAGTCTACAAACGTTTATCTCTCAATCAGGATCGTTATTTAATATTATAGGGCCTTATATTTATATTGAGTCAGGTTGAACCTTTAAAATATGATAGACTTTATTTTTCAACATTTATGGTTGATGGGCAATCAAACAAATAGTTTTCATAGTTCCGGCTGCAATGACTAAGGATCGAGCAGTCAGAAAATCTGTATTAAAAGGTATGCATAAATTTTAGTTCTTTAACTTTGCCACAATTCTCTTAAATTAATTCACTTTTGCAGAAAATTCTTAATGACTTCAATTTATTACGAAAGTAATTGTTTGGATTCATATGATATATTAACTACATGATTTGTATTTTACAGATATTTATCTTTTTACTAAAAGAAGGTAATTATACTTAAATGTAGTATTTTTGATATGAATGACTTAATATGTTTACATTTAAAAAAGATTTTTAATAAATGTTCTTTACCAATATTTACTATGAATCTGAATCTTGAGAATTTAGTAGAAACACTGTATAAAAACTACATATCACCCAATAAAGAATGGGAAAATGTGGCCTAGGATAAGAAAGAGTAATCAAAACATATATTTCGTTTTAAATCTCTTCTTACTACTCTTAACATATATCTCTTCACGAGTCGTCTGAAATCTATATTGCTCATTGTTCTTCCATTAAGCATTCCAATCTCAAGTCCATAAGAAAGAATTGGTGAAGCACATTTATTAAAAAACTTTTTAAAACATATAAACATCTTTTCTTTTTAATATCAAGTTATTTCTACCAAAACACTATATCCATGTTTAATTCTACGAATAATTTTATTCATTATATTTCTATCTGTATTAATAATCTCACCAAGATATTCGTAATTGTTAATTTCTTCTAATTCATAATTATCAATCTTTTATTTTGTTTTGAAAAAATTCGTTGAACATTCCTTTAGTCTCTTTTAGCATTATTTTTTCATCTTCCTTTTTTACTTTCATTGGAAATTCTTGCAATATTTCCTGAAACCTTAAAAGTTTATTTGCAAAAACAATCATATCTGTAAAATCTAGATGACTTAAATAATTTCCATTTAAATTAATTCATTTAGTTTTTCATTGCAATTCACAAAATTTTCTTGTAAAGCTGCTGTAAATTTTTTGAAATATGGAATCATTCTGTGGAATATTTTTCTGAAGGTTATAATATAATCATTGGTGTTGAATTTTAATAAATATGATTCATATTATGCCCATATTTAGGGTGTATATCTTGATCTTTCAATGCTGTAATCACTGTAGAAATGCTTATACAATCAACTACCTTTTTATAATTAACAAATTTAAAGCACTATAGCGATTTGTATGTGTTGCTTTTTTCTATAATAATTATCTATACTTGAATATTTCTTGCCTAGAACTATTTTTAAATTCAGCTTGTTCTTTTGATTTTTTAAAATCCAAAGTTGACTACAGAGTTGTAATAATGTTAGTAAAAATTTTGTGTAGAATTGATAAAACATTGCTAGGTTTATAACTTTTAACATTTTTTATTCGTTCAACCGTACGCTATATCTTAATTATTTAACCATTTTGTATATAACGTTGCCAATCGGTTTATTAGTTCTTCATCTGTTTGTTTTAGGATATCGATTATAAATCTACAATTTGCTGGAGCTTCTGTCTTTCTTCATAGATTTAATTGCATGTCTACCTTCTTCTTTTAAGATGCTGGGCAATTCTGAAAATATAGTAATTATAAGAGTTGCTTTGTTTTCCTATTCTTTATATAATTTTTTATAGAACTTCCCTATATTTCATGATGTCATCTCTCTTTTTAGTAATACTTTCATTTTTTCTTCTTTTTCCAGAAACAAGTTGCTACCAATATCAAGATTGTTTTGCATTTTGGCTTTTCTTAAAAAATCACAATTGTATTTTCTTACACATATTCAGTTCTTTTAATACATGATTTATATATATTTTTATGTTTTCTTTTCTTTACACAATGTCTTATCTCGAAAGAAAATGTACTGTTAAATCTACTTTTTTTGTGTGAAGCAGCTACTATATTTGTTAAAGTTTTCAATAGTGTAGCAATTATATTATAACTGATTTCATTCAAATTTAAAACACTTTCAAAATCTGCTAATATTATAAAACTATTGTATTTGCAAATTCTAATTTAATTTCATTCGAATGTTTCTAAAGGTTATGAATATCAACAGAGACCAATAATTTTCTTAATACTTTTTGTCTCACTACTTTTGCATTACCATGTATTCTACATCTACTAATCGATAATCATTTCTTGTGATAAAATTATTTTATAACATTATAATCTTGACATATTTTCTGCTAGTCAAAATATAATCCAATTCTGCTATACATTTATTTGGATGATTCCTTGTCTATTTACATTTAGCTTTTTTTTTTTTTCAAAGAATAAATTCATAATATAAAGTTTTTCTTTTTTTTTTAATTCTATACGACCGTGTGTCTCTTATTTTAGTCACTATGATTAAATTTGCCCACATCACTTTCATCAATCGATTGGTAGTAATTATAGATTTAAGTTTCCCACGACAAATTTCAAATGGTATCCAGCCTGATAAAATACTTTTTGTGCATCCACATATAAATCCCCTACTTCTTCATCGTAATGAGAACATGTAGCATAAATCTAAATTATTTGATTTTGATATTACCCATTAAGTTAAATAACTAATCTGCCACCTTGTCTTACAAATTATTCTACCATTGGAGCCAAGGACTCCAGAATATTCTGTTTCTGGCTTCCACTTTTGATTCCTATTACCATAGTTTAGGGAACAGGATTGGTTTAAAAATATATCAAGTTAAAAGGTAAGTACATGTTTTATCACCTTTAAAAGAAAGTTTAAATTAGTTTTCATTCAAGAATAACTGATTTTTTCTAACGTTCCGTTTTAGCAAATGGCTATTATTGGAATAGGCAACAGCCAAAATAAGCATTTCCCAAAAAGCTATAGTGTAACATAAGACTTTGAAAAAGATTTTAAATTGTTACATTTTCATTTACCATTGTCAAACTTCCTCCACTCATAACTTTGACGCCATTCTTTTCAGATAAATACACTAATGATTATTACTAATCATTTTCGAAACTAGAGATTATCTCTAGCACAAATACAAACTTTAGACCTCAGTTAAAGATTAATATATCTGATTTTTTAAATTTCCACACACAGAGTTATTCACTTTTCTCTGTCCCGTATGTAATATCTTTATAGATATAATAAATATCTCTATACTTCCCCATTCTTTTTAAATTCATATAAATAAAGATATAATAAAAGACAAATGACGAAACCAATTGATCAAAAAATGAAAAGAGCTACTAGAAATCCTAATTTTCAGTAATGTAGTTTGAGAAATGATTTGGAAGTTAAACTCCATTGAAAACGTTAAAGAAATAAAGAAATGCTTTGCAAAAATAGTTTAAAGAATTTCACATTAACAACTGATAATTGTAAAGTAGAACAAGTGTATAAAGCTGCAAACCAGCCAGGGAAAGCAGGAAATAGCCCAGGAAACATACTAGCCATAAAAATAATACAATGGGTAACAGAAATTCTATCAGCAAATCTGTCATGAGGAAAAAGTTACGATATCGTGATGTCGAACCGGAAGTGGCCGAATGCAGCAAAACAGTGCAGGGGAAAAATAAGAAAAAATTATTTTGAACGCTAAATTTTAAAATCAAACAATATAGATTATGATTTAAGCTATCTCCTTTCACAAAAATTAAACTTTTCTGATGATCCGATCAAAAGTTATTGGGCCGCTTCCGGTGACACAAAAAATAAAAAAAATTCAAATCAACACAGAATTACAACGAAATGAATCCTGAGTCAAAAAACAACGATTGAAAGATAAAAATAAGTATAAATGATGTTATAGACATAAACAGAGATACTGAAGTTGCAAATTAGTTAACATTGCTTAATTCAACAATTATTTAAAATACTATAAAGATTGATTGCAAACTATTGGATTGCTCAACTGAAGCATTGTTTTCTGGTCAACACATTGAATTCAATCTAGACAAGCAGAATTGAAATAATATAAATAGGAAAGAGTCATTGTTGAAAGCTTACTACAATAGGCCTACTTTAGGGTTACAGAAAGCAATTGTTAAAATATGATTTTGCCATTGCATACGCTTTGCATACTGCTTTGTTTCCTTGCCCTATTTCCTCATTCTGCACCTCGCATTACCGCTATGAATATGAGGCAAATGGCCTCGAAAGAGCTTAGCGTATAGTAATTTTTGAATCTGTATAGCTTCTCCTTCAAGTGTTTCATACGCTTTTTAATTTGTATACAAAACAATAGGAAAGAATCTTACAAAGCTAGTCCCACTATTCATAGTTGGAATAACCTAGTGGAATCCTACAATGCTAATCATACTCTTCATAATTGGACTAATTAAGTGAAAATTTATAGGCCTGATGGTAGATCATGGAGAACTTTTCAGTTGAGTGAAACAAACAGTTATATAAATCTGCTGTTGATAAGGATATCAAACAGACTTAGAACTCCTCTGGCCTTAGGATACTAAGTGAAATAGACAAATGGTGTGTACTTGTTCAAGCAGATAGAGCTAGCTGTGATATTGAGAATACTATGAATCAATGTATTTTATATCATGTACTTTTGTAAATAAAGGTATTTGATTTCACAATGTGTAAGTGATCACCTGTGAAAAATGGATTTGATTCCATGTATTTTGTAGTGGCTCACCTAGATAATGTAATAGAAATTTCTTGGTCTAGGTGGGCAGGTAGACCATATACGGTCCCAGCCTATTTGGACTGACACAAAAACTTTGATATTTGTTCATGTATTTTTGCCTAATGGTGCAATTTTTGGGCAGGTGGACCGGTTTGGCCACTGCTCATGTGAACTGTTTAATGAGAAATCATAGATTAATGTTTGAGTTTCAGTCTCAGGGGTGGATATCATGGACATAAGGGGGTTGTTGATCTATGGGGGTGGACAATGTTCATTGCCATACCTAAGGATGGGATGGTCTGGCTTGGTTCTCTATGCCTTCTTTGGTTTAATGTTCCGGATTTGCAAAACCAATGTTACACTTGGAGAAAGCAAATCTCACTTATGGGGAAAGCCCAAAGTGGATATTCCTTACCCAAGGGGTGGTCCAGGACTTGAAAAGCACATTTATGGCTGTCTGGGTCCTGTCATTTGGGTGAGAGTCATCTCTCCTGTTTGGATTTCATCTCAAATGGATCATGGCATCTCTTGATTGACTGTCATTGAGTTGATGCTTGAATGTGATATTTAGTTTTTCTTGAATACCAGACACTATTAGTTTATTACGTAAGGCAGTTGAACTAATTTGAGCCATCACCCAATTGCATAATTTTAGTGTATCTTTTTGATATTTTTAGCCAGATGTAGGTGACAGAATGTGGCCCCAGCACATGTAAGCCTATAGAATAGTTAATAAGAGTTTTCCATCTATGGATTGAGAACCTATAGAATTGCTTTGTAACCTTTGACCAATAAAAGTACTTTTTGGAACAACTTGTGATTCTTATATTTATGCCTTTATAATAAAGTACACATCTACTTTTTATATCAATTATCTCTTCAACTTCTAACTTCCAATTTGTGCCCTCTTTCTTAACTTCAAAGTAATTTGCAGCTTTAAAGTATCTATATAAAAGTTTATTATTAAATGTCAACCTGGATCTGTAATCAGGATTCTTAGCACTGCTTCCAGTCATCAACCACTACTTTGGCTAAAGACTTTACAACCTCCTGGGAATAACGACCATAATTTAACTTTGTCAGTCATAATTATAATGATCTAGTTTAACAATTTTTTACACACACTCATTCATTCTGCCTTCAAGAAAATTCAGCTGATATTTAATTTACTATCACATATCTGACAAGAAAATCTGTGATGGTTTTTGATCTTGAATTCAGAAATAAAAAGCCAATAAACTCACCACATTTGTTTTATGGGTGTTGGTGAGGAGCTCATCTATATGACAAGAAATATAAATGGAGATTAGGAATTTGACCTACTCTGACTCTTTAAAGGCCTTAAATAGAAATGAAATGATCTATTATAAATTAATAGTACTTCTTTCTGCAGCGAACAAATTACTGACTATACTAATAAAATTATTACTCCAGCCTTTTAAATTACACTTGCAAATGTCAAATTGATAGTT
The DNA here is from genome assembly GCA_028023455.1 of Epiperipatus broadwayi. NCBI lineage: Eukaryota > Metazoa > Onychophora > Udeonychophora > Euonychophora > Peripatidae > Epiperipatus > Epiperipatus broadwayi. The sequence continues at coordinate 21,434 of JAQFVV010001741.1, read as the reverse complement.
GTAATGAGTTGACAAACCCGTGATCAAGATGTAAAATATAAATCAAATAATAACAATTCCAACAACTATTCATTTTCCTGGATTAGAATTAATATTTTTTATCAAGCTAATATTCTTCTTATTCTATGAATTTGTAAGGACAGAATACTAAATAAACTATAGCTGCAATGGTTTAAATTAATTTAGATAGTAAATTCTATAACTGTAAAGAGATCGTTGAAAATTGTAACTTATCTAGATTTGCTTTTTTGAGAATTAGAAACTTAGACAATTGTAGTTTAATAATTTGTTAAAAAGCATTATAGCAAGAGGAAATAGTTTCTATCACTTTTCTTTTCAAGACACACATGTTCACCTTCTATCTGCTTTTTTTTAATTTTATCTTGGGAACTAGATAGTTATTAACTAAGAAAATTACAAGTGTCATAAGGCATGGTTTTTATGATAAATCAAGCTTTCTTCTGGGCTATAATTAAATGAATGAAAAATTTATTCTTATTTAAATACGTAAGGTACTTACATATTATTTAAAGCTATCTATTCAAGAAAGTGAGAACTTAAGTTATATATCTTAATTTAAAAATATAAAAAATATAGAAAGATCTGGAAAAGTAGTAGAGCCAATTCACATTGGAAATTGTTAGACAGTGATTATATACAGATTACTTTCTATTCCAACGATTATTATCATATCATTTGAGTTATTTCCAATAGAACTTGTTTATTTGTTGATGGATTAAAATGATAAAAGCGTATTATTTTCTCAAAAATTCATACAAAATAAGGTGTGTAAAAAATTCACACTATTATAGAAAAGAATCTAAATAATCTAAGGGTTTATTGTTTAGGAAGTAATAATAAGTTCGATTAACGGAGATGATAGCGCTGAGCCTAATCAATAGGCATTAAATTCAGCAGTTTATACAATCACTGCACCGAACAATAAAGGACAATGAGTTTTTTTTTAAAGTAAGAATATCAATTACGTTATGTGCGGTTATTTTAAGAGAATTTACATTACTGACTTTGAAATAGTTAAGATTTTACTTCATTAACGCTTAAATAAATTAATATATATATGTGCTCTGCGCACAGTTAATGAAGCTATTAATAAATTATCAAAATTTTTACTGCCAAGCGCTTTCGGGACAGTAACATCTGCATATAAATTTGCATAAAATTTGCATAGTTTTACAGTTATTAACAGAATAACTCGCCATGAATATGGGACTGTAGACTGTCCCGAAAGCGCTTGGCAGTAAAAATTTTGACAATTTATTAATAGCTTCATTAATTGTGCGCAGAGCACATATATATATTACTGACTTTGATAGAATTTTAAGATTTATTTGAAGTATGTTTATTTTGAATTTCCTAATTAAAAACGATAATCTTGTAGAGATATTCCTGAACTTGAGACATTTTATGACTGACAACATCATATAATAATTTTTTTTAATAACGTAAGGTTCTTATCTTATAGCCGGATTATAATTATCACCAGAATATTCCAAGAGAAATTAATCTTATTTCATAATTAACCTTTTTATTACATCTGGAATTCGTCATATATAAAGTCTGCTTTCCAAGTTCGACGTTACTTTTGCATGAAAAATCATGATACCTATTGCAAAAAAACTGCCATCTGTTCATTGTTTTTTTTTTCAAGTGTCATAGCATCGGCCGGGACCGAACCCGCAACCCGGGCAACTGCTTGTGAGGCAGTTGTTATGCAGAAATTTTGCTGGGTGGCAGAAAACAAGTCCAACCTTTTTTAAAAAACAATGTTCAAAATATATCAATAACTTTTTTAATATGCTATTACTCTTTTATAGTTAAGGTTTAGGAAAAAATAATATAATTAAATTTACATTAAAACTGTGAAATAATGAGTTTTTATGTGCAAGATCGTTGGTAAATATATTTAAGTTATTTTCAAAGAAAAAAAATCATTATTCTAAGAATTTTATACAAAATTTAATGCGCAGGAATTACTTTTTGTTTTGTCTGTAGAATACTAACTAAATATTCAAGAGCCTGAAGAAATTTTTTCAAACAACACATATGGATGAGAAAGTATTATAATTTGAAGACTATAATTTAATTCAAGTTTTTATCGTTGCGAAATGTAAATATAATTTAATTCAAGAGTAGAGTTACAATTTTTAAATACGTTTACCTGTTTTAAATAAGCATAGTTTTATTTAGAATTATTTGCAAGATGTTTTAATTAAATATTATTGAGTTTAAATAAGAAATGACAGGTTGTTTATAAAAAAATTTTTTTTAGATATTATATTTTGAGACTATTTAAGCAATGAAATAAAAATGACTAATGGATGCCTTAAAATTCGTGTTTCAACCTTAATTATTTGAAATATTTTTATAAAAAATAATATGGGTTTTCCTATCTAGTAAACAAATTCGTCGAATATTTAAAAATTAAAATTTGAGATAATTTTTGAAATTTAAGACTATCTACAATACAGTGGCCAAGCAAAAAAGAATTTGTTAAAAAGTTACTTGAATTGAAATTTTTTTCAAGATCGTAAAAATAACGGATTACAAAAAGCGTTATACTAATCAGAGATATTTAAAATGCATTATTACTTTTAGCGATATAAAATGGTACTTATTCACAATAAACTTCTTAAAAATTCAGTTAAGATCCTAAGAAAATTTCAAAGTTTTTTAATCAGTTTTGCTGAGATTGAATGTATTTTTAGAATTCATTTACTAATGATTAGAGATAATTTCTTTTTATATTAAGGTGCTTTTATTCACTGTGCACTAAAAAGAAATAAAATAATTGTTTCTTCAACCAAAATTGGAGTTTGTAGATTTAATTTGAAATAAAAGCATGGAGCGAGGGTGACCAGAAATTAATTAAGTCGATCTCTTGTTATAAAAATTAGGGATTGACTTCATGAATATCTTTAACCTTCAATTATGATTGAAGAAACAAGTATTTTATTTCCTTTTGTGCACAGTCATATAAACATTTAATATAAAACAATTTTCATCACTATTATTTTTGAGTTTTAATATTGGTGCAGTAAATGAAAATTTAAAACTATGTTGTACTTTAAATTGACTGCTCACTTATAATTGATATATATTGTAACCCATTGAAAGGAAGGCTAACACCCATCTTTACCATCTCCCCCTCCCACACACTATACCTCCAGAGCAGATGGCCTCAGGATCGATGGTGATGGAACATCAAATTATAAAATTTCCAGGGTGCCAAATTGTAACTTTAATGAAAATTTAATATACCACTTATTATTTAATAATGGTTCACTTAATTATTCACACTAATATACAATGAATGGGTAATAAATAAAATTTTCAATAAATAAATACTGAGAGTGATATTACTACTAATAATATTCTCATGATTTATTACATTTATTTGGAGAGGAGGAAAATCTCAGCTCAACTCCCTGCTGTTCTATAAATCTTTCAGCACACTTCCCATCCATTTAACATCAAAGTCACAATTAAAATTTAAGGAAATTAAATTTATTTCTATGCCCATCATCATCATCTTGGTCCATCACTCTACCACATTCTCAATGATAACTCAGTTTTGCGAATGATAATCTTGTGACTGTTAATTCTAAAACTTTATTTTGCCAATTAATTTTCTGATATTTATTTTTTTGACTATTCAAGCCACTTGATGGCGATGTCTCTAGCCCAAACCACATTAATAAGCAGTTTCTTAGGCCAATTAAGTTCACTAGTAAAACCGCTTTACAAGGCCCTTTAAATTTGCCTGTAAAACTGCCTTTACATGGCTTGTAATGGCTAGTTTAATGTGGTTTGCGAATTTATCGCAATCCTCATTTGGCTAGCAAAATACGCCTAGCATAAGGATGTCTTATGATGTTTTAGTTTGACTATTTCTTCGAACATTTGAATTTGTTTTGTTTTTTTTCACGGTAGGTTTTTTTAAATGTCTGTGTTAATTAAAAATATTCATTGAAAATTGTTTTTTACACATAAACTGTCTTAAAAATTTTTTTTAATAATTGTCTTTTTCTTTTTTTTTGGAACAAAGTTAGGAATGTTGTATTTTTGTTTGGAAAGGGTATTGTCAAGAACAATTTTAGTATATCTCATGAATCATCACACTCTTTTCGAGAACACTGAATTGTTTATCCAAATGGCATCTTCTGCCCACGAGCTTCTTAATTTTAGCCAATTTTTGAGAATAAAAACATTATACCGTCTGCTAAAAAATGTGTTTGTGGATGAGATATGTTATTAAGGAAAGTGCAAACATACACCTTCAAATGTGAGTCAATAGCCTGCTGTTAAAGGTGTTCCATACACAAGCAAACATGGTTTGAGGGGGCTCTAAAATACGTCTTGTGAAAGCATTGAGGCTTGTATATTTGTGGAGTCATAAACTAACCATCAAAAGGGCCAGTGAAGAATTAGAACTATCCATCTCTGCTGTCATCAAGTGGACATGCGGGCTTTGTGAGCTCTGCAGAGAAAGTCTTTCGTCTGCTCCCTGCCATCAAATCGGAGGGACAGGCTGTATTGTCGAGATAGATGAAACTATGTTTTCAAAGAGAAAAAACCATCAGGGTCAAATGCTGCCACAGCAATGAATTTTTGTGGTATGTGTAGAGAGACAATGGAATGTTTTGTTGTTGCTGTTCCATCACGTTCTGTCGAAAACCTTTTAAAATGCATTGTAGAAAACATTAAACCCTACTTCACAATCTTCTCTGATTGTGGGAAAGGATACCAGACTACAGATCTTGAGGATACTGGCTTCAAACAACTCCAAGTTAATCAAATTCAATGTTGTAGACCCCACAACAGGCACACATACCTAAAACATCGAGCGTCTGTGGGGATTGTTGAAGTGGAAAAATCGAAGACAGCTAGGCGTGCTTTGTCATCTCATGAACGAGTACTTGTCAGAATTTATATGGTAGCGTCTGCACAAGATAAAAGATTCATTTGTATATATTCTTAAAGAAATGGTTATTAATGAATGATTTGGAGAGTTCTTTTATTTTTTGACCAATATTTTTTGGGATTATTTGAAGTTCACTTGAGTTTTTGTTATTTAAATGTTTGTAAATATGGACATTAAAGTTTATTAATGTTTATTTAAAGAATAAAAGTTTTAATTTTTTTAAATAATTGTGTTTTTTTTTCTTTTTCAAGTCATGAAAGAGGTATTTTCTTTCTATAATTTACAGACTATTTTTAAAATAAACAAAAGATTTTAATTATGCAGTAACACAGGGGTCCCCAACTCTATGCCCTCGGGTACCATGACGTCCGCAGACCATTTTATGTGTGCCCGCCGCTATCCGAACACGATAAAAAATTATTTATCTGATACAAATAAATTTAATTTTTGAATTTTTTTTTATGAATTATTGTATTATATTGTAATCAAATTGTAGGGCATACTATACTTTTACAGCGTAAAAATATAAACGTCAATTATATGTTAAAATTTAATTTTTGAAATAAATATTTTTCTGTTCATTATGTGTATTATTAACAATATCCAACTATAAATTTACATGTGATGTGATGTGATGTGGCTTCTCCGTAAACAAAGTCAAGAATATCTCAGCAATTATGTCCAGATAAAAAATAAATGGTGCCCGCCACCTGGCCGGTATTATGAAATGTGCTCTTAAGTGCAAAAAGGTTGGGGACCCCTGCAGTAACAAGAATCCAATTTCGCTGTTTTCAAAAAAAACATGAAAAATAATTTAATTAGGCCAAAAGAAGTCCATAAAAGAAATAAAAGTGATATTTTTTTTTAAAAAAGGAAATTGTGCCAAAAATGTCTTAAAAATAGTCAATTAAAAATAAAAAAAAGGCAATCCAAAGATTAAAAATCATTTAATTAGGCCAAACAAAGTCAGAAAATAATCAAAAAAATCAAGTATAACATAATTGTAATTTAATAACGTGGTAATTAGGCCAAACGAAGTCATAAAATAAGCAAAAGAATCACATATGACAAAATTATAATTTTAAGAACGTGGAATAGGGCAGGGAATGAAATATTTATATATATAAAACAGTATAAAGCGCCATCAAGTGACTTGTATGATCAAAAAAAATAACTATCAATTTTCTTTGCTAACTCTTATTTTACAGTATGATAATTTTGTTTCAGGGCTTCAGAACAGTAAAGTGTAAAAATTAACACTCTGATGCAAATTATCAGTGATAAATGAACACTCTCCCAGTGATTATATCCATAGTTGACCTTGGCTGAATTTCACATAGCCAATGTCCACTTTCCCTATTTTTCCAAATAATTCTGATCAAAATTTAACTACAAATTTTGTAAATAAGGTACTATAAACACTTCAATAATTTAAAAATTTTTAATCAATTAGTTCACCTGGTAAGGTATTTGAATACAGCGGATGGAGAAATGATTTTATGTCCACCCACCGCACTCTATATCACTCAATAATTCTACTGCATACTATAAATCTTAAACTTTAAGGTTGCTAAATTAGTTACTTATTTTCTGTAATTATTAATTTGAAATTGCAATGCTAAATAATTTTTCTTATATCAAATTGAGTAATAAAACTTTATAAATAATCTCTTCAATAATTTACCTGCTATAGTGTAATAAAATTAAACCATAATTAAAATTCAAGTAATAATGTATTGGTGTATGACAAGGATTTCCAGAATTTATGGGATCCGAAAAACATTGAGACACAGACAAAGTTTTTATTTAAAAAATGACAACATTTTATTAACAAAAAACTAAAAAAAGGTATTTACAATATTTACATGGTTTCTCGTAGCTTTCCTCTGTTCTTCAACCTTATAAAAAAAAATAAAACAAAACTGCAGATACTGCTAAATTGTAATTGGACAAAGTATTATTTAATTATCAATGAACTGGGGTCTACAATTGCTACGGAGTGACTTTATTCTATGAATAGGTATACTATTTAGCTTTAAATAATCACCTAACCTTTAAGTATGACAACAACTGTTAACTTCTTAAATATATTTCTAAACTTTAAATTACTTTGTTTACTTTACGGTTGCGAATATTGGTCATGAAAACTACTCTTCATGAAATAATGAGCTAATAATTCATGCATTAATTAACTCAACTTAATATGCCTTAACCACTTGCTTTTAAAATTTAAAATATTTTGCAGCATTTGCTTACCCTAGCATGAATTAAACAACTGTTCAAGTGTTAATGAATCGGTACACAAACAGCTCATACTTTCACTGATACACATGTAAATCATATACCAATGTTCCCACAGGAGTAATATTTTAATTGACTCACCATTCTAACGAAGTTATCATCTGGCTGTAAACCGGAACCTTTGATATGCACTGCTTATCATTACACAAATATGCTTTATTTCTCAAATTCAATACTGTAATTAATTTGATACTTATTCTTGGCTCTTAATTAACTACCTAAAGCTAAATAAACGCAATGCCTCAGTACAATAGATCGCACTTTCAAACCCGCACTCACAAATAAACAGCAAATTGATTTTACGACCCGGTTAACATTATTCCTAAATGATAGTACTCTTACTATACCATAACTAATATACACCCATAAGGAAACGAAGTGTGCATCAACATGAGTGTTGACAAAAATCCAGAATAAGAGAAATGTACATTTTCATTAAGGCTAAGGTATGCTAGGATTCATTACTGTTCATACAAATATAAATTGGTTTGCACAAAGCACTCCAGCCATTAATAAAGAAATCATCTTACAGTGTAAAATTAAACAAAGTGGGAAATTCATCCACCACTTCTAAATACTTCAAAAATTTTACTATTGAGTGAGAGAGCTATGATACAGCTTCACGTGCTAGATGGTGATCCTTTAACCAACCACGCTAATATTCACCAATCCACACGTATATATATATGAGAATCTAAACTTAAATTATGTTCACAAAATATTCCACTGGTGCATGAGCCAACAGTTTTATAAGCTTAAACCAGCTTACCGCTAAATCATTTCTAACTTTAATAATAATAAAAAATCATTTGCAAAATCATCTCTCCCCCTCCCTCGGAACAGAGTTATTTCATTCTGTCACAACATGCATTCCATATTAAAATATTATTTTATTAGCATAAAATATTAAATAATAATAATAATAACCAGATCTTTAAAAAAAACTCTTCCTATACTAAACATTTTCATTCATATAGAGGGCGTGGCGCACGAAACTAAGAAGACTCTCACATCAGCTCAAGAAGAAGTTCAAAGTATTGTAAGAAAAATTTTAAAAGATTTCATTTCAATTATTCTAGGACCCAAGATTAAGTTACAATCTTGTAGCAGAGCGTTTTCTAGTTTTTAATTTGTTTATTAAGTGTCCAAAATTGATTAAGTGCTACGGAGAAGGTTTTATAACCTTCCCAAGATGGATGCTGACTGTCAAAGTCAGAATAAGCAATCATTCAGTAATATTAAATTTAATGACATATTGAGAAATGATCAAGTAATTCCGGAAGTATTTAAACAATCTAAATCAATTAAAAATAGTTCAGAAAGATGTTTAGAGGTGAAAGAACTAAAGGAAGTTCAGAAAAAAATGAAATTTGATGGAAATAAAAAAACTGTTTTAAAGAAAAATTCAAACGGTACCAAAAATACGGTAGATATTGGGGTAAAGATCAATGAAAACATTGAGATACAGCAAATTAAAGTTGATACAATGAAACATAAGCTAAATATTAATGATACTGCCAAGTTTCATGGAAATCTATCAGAAAATAAAGTTGTGGGCGTATCCGTCACAAAACTACTAAAATCTAAAACGATAATTAAAAATCACGGGAATTTTGTCACAAGAGAGGGCGCTGTGCCCCAAATTCATGATATAGAAGCAGAACTGGAACGAAACCAAGACGAATATCACCAAAGAGACTCTACATTGATCAATACAAGAATAAATACTGAAGGACAAACTAAAAACCTCAGGAAAAGTACACAAAGTAATTATCTAGACAAAACCATGACAATTAAAAGCCAAAGCTTGGAAAAAAATAGGGAAAAAGTTACAGAAGCCCAGAAGTATCCAGTTGAACCTGCTGGTGAGAGCAATAATGCAGAACTAACACTTCCAACGTTTGCAGAAAAGTTAAAAAAGGATACTAAGACTTCCAAATGGCAAGGTTTCAAAACCCCATATGCCAATGGCTTTCAAATGGAGCAGGGGGTTATGGGCCTTGAGACAAAGCTAGAGCTAGTGGTCTGAGGTCATGAAAACAATCTGAACAATGCAAAGTATGGAAAAACTAGTCATGCTGGCATCTCCCATGAGAATAAATTTGAGAATGGCTTAATATATCATAATGTTGAGTCAAGTACAAACAACTCTAATCAGGATAGAAATAATTTAATTCCAGAAGACTTTCAATCAGTCAATGATGAATTTAATAATAGAATTCCTCAGAAATTGTTTAATTCCTTTCTTAGCTTCCGGAATCAGTATACTTTAACATTGAGCACAACAAATAAAAAATGTGAACTTTTCATATTTCCAATAAATGAGCTATTTGTCTTAATCAAGGACTTAAATATCATTGATTCAATAAGAAGGGTCTACTATCACCCTATCAAAAATATGTCACACTAGAATTTGAGACCACTTTAGCCAAAGAAAGATTCAAAAGATCTCAAATGTTTCTAGATGGAAAATATTTAGTGAAAATTGACCTGGAAAGACTAAGATTGATAACAGGTATGGTGCGGAATTGTCATGTGGCATTTGGAAAAGATGAATTGCAGGGACTATTAGTACAGTTTGGCTCTATTGAACGGTTCACTTTCCTAATGGAAAGAAGAGCAGGGATTCAGCTGCCATCCAATAACGCAATATTTACAATGAGGCTGACTAAAGGTATCAGTCCACTGGATATACCATCTATTTTTGAGCAGAATAAAAGCCCAATATACATAGTAATTCAAGGAATTCAACCACAGTGTTATGGATATGGAGACACTTGCCATTTAATTAGGGCCTGTCCAAAAAGAGTATGCACATAATGTGGGGAAAGGTATAGTGGATTCCACAAATGTACAATAACATCAAGCAATCCTTCACTTATATATCAACAATTAGAACTAAAATCACAAGAATCTCATTTAAAAGATAAAGTGAAAACAAATAAGCTACATTATAAGGAAAATCAAGAAACCTTGCACAGTAGATTTGAAGATGGGACAAATGCAAGTGAAGCTAGAGATACAGCCAAAGAGATGAAGAAACAATCAGCACAGGCAGAACTGACCAACTCTGAATCAATACAATCTGAAGAATCTGAAGGCACATTAGAAGAAATAGGTCAATTAAAAGAAGCTAACATGTTCAGTGATACAGAACTAAGTGAGAATGGTTTAACTCAGATGGGTAAAATGATACAAGGTGCAAGTTTCAAGAGGAAAAATAAGAATGGCTCTGGCTCGCAAACTGATGAGCATAGTGTTGTGGACTCAAACATCGAGCTGTGTGGTGAGCAAGAAAAGAAAACTGAGGGTCTCTCAAGGAAAAAGAAAAAAAGGAAAAGAAGACAGAAGTTTGCTCAACAGGAGTCAGGGGATGAGATGGAAACTGAATCAGAAGGTCAGATAGTCAATGACTCAGAGGTAATGGAACATGATATTTTAGCTCATCCCATGATCTTCAAATGTATTATTGAATCTAAAAGGTCATGTCTTTTTTGGAAGGGGCATGTATGTAGCAACAGCGAAGTAGGGCAGATAATTTCAGAAGGGGCAGATAATCCAGATGAAAAAATCAATAACATAGAAGAGCAATGAAATGATGAGGCTTATAGTGACAGGTCTGGAAGCAGGCAAGGTGAAGTAGTGCAGGTATCATAAAAAAGTCTGATAATCCAGTCGAAGAACTTGATAATGTAGAAGAGCAATGGAGCGATGAGGCTCATAGTGACAGTTCTGGAAGCAAGGAAGTAGATGGCTATCCAAAGGAAATGCAGCAACAAATTAGTACTAGTCCTGTGTGTACTGATGAAACAGAAGAAATCACAGATGATGAAGAAATAAGCTCACAAGAGGAAAATTTTGAAGAAAACTCCGAACAGAAAAGCAATAGAAATTCAGAAATTGATTAAAGTATGAATTCCATAAATGCGGTTTTATACAAAGACATGGCAACATAGATGAAGTTTTAAGGATCTGTGAATTAAAGAACTTGGCAATTCAAAGACTCTTATCTATCAATGGAGAAGACTAAGGTTATTGACTGTAGTATGATCTAAAGATTTCTTTTAAACAAATGTATTTACATTATGTAGTGGGTGATCAGTCACCTGCATTTTTTTCCTTAATAAAAAAAAAAAAAAAACAACATTTTCATTCATAACATTCACTCATCCAATTAGGGTAAAGCAATAATTTTGTAGTTAAAAAAAGGCATATTTTAAATTATTATACTAACTTAAACTAAAAAAACTTTAAATATTGGTTAACTCTAAACTTAAGCCTATGAAAACTCGTATGCTAACACATGTAGATAAATATAGCTTCAAAAAATAATAATAACAGGAATAAAAATTATACTTAAATAGTTATTGTTCAATCGTCCACTAAGTCTTTTATATTACGGCTACAACTGCAAATCTCACTTATAGTTCTGTGTGCGCACATATTTGAATACTTAATCCATGGAAAATTTCAACAAACTCTTTCACGGAATAATCCTTATGGTTTAAACATTTATGTTTGAAGTTTTTAAACAAGAAAACATTAATCCAGAGGGTATTTATTTTATCGATTCACTTTTTTAGACATAGATAATCCTTGCAATTCAAAGAAGTAATAATTTTTTTAAAAGACCATTAATTCCTTTACACAGTTTATGTTTCTTCAATAAGATTTTATTTCATATTAAAAGGTAATCAGCTTTCTCTTAACGTTCTTTCAGACATTTTAGCAGTAACTTAGGTTGGAGAAATCCCATAATTCACACCTTCTCTCAAAGAATTGTAGCATTATATTCCACCAATTTTGGCATAGGTTAGTAGCATATCGATTTAATTAATGATTTTATTTCATTATCTGCATTAATTATTTATTTACCATTGACAGAATGTTATGTGAAGTCAACTGACCGATACAGACAATATTTAGGTGGGATTTAACATCTAAAATTTATATTGGAATTCAGTTTCACACCTATTTTTGATAAAAAATAAATAATTATTTTCTTTCTAAACTTTCGATGATCCCAAATAATTATATCCATTTATTTTAATAAGTGAACATTTGGAATACAGATCCACAAAATTCAGTTGTTTCCTCAATTTTCTTTAAGTAAAATTTTATCTGCGGTTGATGCTGCATTATTTGCGATGGTTCAAGGTGATTACGGTCGTATAGCTTATGATGATGACTAATTTCAAGAAGGAATTAAACATATGCCTGACAAAAGGGTTTAGCCACTAATCATACCTTACAGTAATATAACTTTTTAACTAAAATTTCATTCAGAAATGGAGCTAGGACAACAGTAAAAACTTAAATTTTTAGTATTTGTAAAATGAATATTTAACCTGAATGAAGTTCTCCTAGAGACAAAATGATAATGAAGAGCCCAGCCTTAAAGATGGCTGAGTTTAAATACTTTTGATACCCCCCCCCTGTTAATTTCTGAATGATATTTCTTGTCAATCAAATTATATCCAATTTCATAATTGGTTGTTTGCTATTGTTTTTTAAATTATCTATTCACATTTTTACAGACACCACGTGGTTTTCTTGAATTTTGCCATGCTCATGAAAATCTCCCTGAGAAAATAAAAATGAAAGTTTTTAATATAAAAAATAATACATAGCAGATCTTGAATTGGAATTGGCTGCTATGAAAATGACATCAAAATAAAGTCATAGTTCTATCAAAAGGTTTTCCACCGATATAATTAAAATTTTCTATAATTAAAATTTTCCAATACATTTTACATATATGCACTTACACACACATATATAACTCTACTTGAACCGATTTCTTAATACTTTTATTGATTTTTGATTTTTCTATTCAATTTTTTTTATATAGTTATAATTTATTTCTACAATGATACGATTTTTATCAGAATACTTTCTTTATTAAATAAACAAGATATTTACTTTATAAACTCTACCCCCCCTTCTTCTGATTCATCTGCACTATTAATACGATCTGTAAAATATTTTTAATAAATAAACTTTCAACCTCGACTGTTTTCATTTTTAAATCTTATTAAATTGACTCTTTGAAATAAAACAATTCTTATTTTTAAACATTTATAAATGAATTTTGTTTTTGTACTAAGTAACTTTATGACAATCTATTCATACTTTTATTTTGACTTCGACTTAGCACTCTTTAAATAACTCTATAACACAACTAATGCATTTTATGAGGAAATTTTGACTTAAATAAAATTAGCTGCAAACTCAGGAAGCTTTGGTTAAAACCAAAGGCTACAATATATATATTGTAACAGTCACTTTATCTTCTTTTGATCACAAAAGGTGCCACCACCACCAGGTCAGTGCGTACCTGAAAATTTAATTTTATTGTGATGAAAATTTGTTGATAATGATTGCAGCTGGCTAGACACAGAGATAGCAAGAGATCTTAACTATTGTTCAGACAATTGAGAATATAAAACTAGGACAAACATTAGCTAATATAATTTAAAATTTATTAAGTTTATAATAATAATTTCATAGTTTATTAAAATTACAATAATGATAATAAAAAACAAAACAAATTAAATCGCAGACAAACCAAAGTATGAAAGTTTTACCTAAATTTCTAGCAAAGTGTGTAAAGAAAATAATAAACATCCTGGTAGATTCATTAATCTTCTCATAGAATTTCTTGAAGGGAGAAATAAATTTACTTCAGCTGACGAATCATGAAAAAAAAATTACACTTTTCCTATCCAAAGATTTTCTTATTACAAAACAAAGTTGTCTTGCAAAGAAGCAACAAATGCAGCATGGATGAGCACTCTCTAGTACATTGAAACTATTTGCCTGCAGAACAGCTCATGGATAATTATGTTTAAAATTACCAAGATTGATCCATTTACAAGAAGGGTGAATATAATGTGAAGATATTATGGCATACGTAATTTAAAAAAAAAATCAAAATCCCTGGTTTCAGAAAATCAGAACTATCCAAAGGAGAAATCATCAGCCAAATGATGGTGATATACTAAACTATTCTAAATCAAAAGTGTCTCAAAAGGAGACAGGTAAATAATAAAAAAAATTACAAATGTTTATCAAGAATGTAAATTACATGAATGGAAATCTAAATAGCTAATAAAAGAAATTGTCAATACACACTCCATAACATAAAATAATTTAAAATTATAAAATATAGCATTAAAACTAAAACATAATATATTACACACACAAATAGATATAAGAATGCATTAAATGATTATGATATATGAGAAATCTATAGAAATGTTTACTTTAGATTGAGGGATGTTTTACTAGAGATTTATGCCCTGGTAAAAATATAAAATAAGTTACCTTATGGTACATGTAATTCACAGTGGCATATAGTTTTTATTGAGTGAAGTCTTCAAGTGTCTTTCTTTATAAATGGTGGTGGTGAAGGCATACTTGGAAAACAGTTATTGTTTAGGCTTTTAATGCATTATTAGAAGGAACAGCTCAGGATCTGTCCTCGAGCTGGCTTAGCATGCATTCTAGGGGTTTGAGTATACATGGTGTGGAACTCTATCATGTAGAAAGGTGAATACAGATAATTTGAAGTAGATTATTCTGAGAGGTCAGTTAAATGTCTCATCATTAGGTAAACAAATCTAATCTCTTTAGAGATGGTCCAGGAAATGAACAACAAAATTTTGAAATTTACTATAAACTGGATATTTCGAATTAGCTGAACAAAAATGAGCTTTGTAGTCACTTTTCTGAAACACAAGAATCTAGGTCAAGCTAACCAAATTAATAAGCAATCAAAGAAGAATAATAGGTCCAAAACTGTTGGGTTATTTCTATGTCACTTTTATCTCCTGTGTAATCTTTCTTTTTTTTAATTAGAAGTTTTAGCTCAGGAAAAATTCCTATCTCATGCTCAATTTTAATTAACAATTCTGACCAGGGCTTAACATATTTAAAAAAAAATTAATTAATACAAAATTAAATATCCCTCCTCAAGATAAATTAAAATAGATTATATTTAAGCAACAAGAATGCAATCAACTTTCATTTGATTTAAAAAAAACTTTTCATAAACAAGAATGCAATTAACTTTCTTTTAATTTTAAAAAAAATACTTTCCAAAAAAATAAAACAAAATGTTAGTTTTTTTAATTATAAAATTAACATTTAAAACAGATTTTCCAAAGAAAAATAAATATGTTTGTGTGCTACTATATATTCATAAAAGAATAAATATCAAAATTTAAAATAAATGTAAATGTCACAATGGAATCTTTGAAGCAGATACTATCCAGTTCAACTGCCCCATCATGCCATAAAAAATGAAAAGGATTTCTTTGCTATTTTTTTAAAACTTTAACACATTTAACCCCCCTATAGAAATCCTGGTTGAAAGTTTATCCTGTGTTTTAACTAAAAGCACTCACTTTATTACTTCTATGATAAATTTTTACTACTGAACCTATCAGTATTGATCCTTTGTTCAGCAGGTCTAAGACTACAGGCATTATATGACCCATAAACTCCAGACTTTTCCAGAAGAAAAGCATTCTGGCCATTTTTTATAGTGAAAGGTCCATCATATATCAGAAAAAAAATTTTGAATTGATGCAGTGTTGGATTACTCACATGAAGTTTTCTGACAAAACCCAGTCACCAGTATCAAATCGGCATAGATGCCAATTTGTGTGCCTTACATGCTATTCAGATATTGTCTGTGCTTTAATTTTATCTTATTCCTTTCCTTATTAATATTATTATGATTGATGGGCAATGGAGCATTGATAAGTATAGAATAGTTTTTTTGTGAAATGTAACCGATTGGGTGTAAATCCTGTGGACTCATTTAATGTCAAATTAATGTAGTTAACAATGTTCTTAGTCTGTTTCACCCATTCTTTGTGGTTTTTACTGAAATACAGACAAAACATATGGTTAAGCTCTCTCATAATGTGCTTGCAGAGGTTAGATTGAGAGTTACATGTGCACATTAATAAACATTTTATACCCTATTGTTGAAGCCAATGCTTTCACTGGCAGGATTTAAAGGGTGTCCCATGGTCCAAAAGTATGTGCTGCTCTTATAAAACTTTGATAGAGCTTACTGTCATGTATTTTGAGAAGACCTCATACATGAAAACTAAGAACCAGTAGCATCAATAAGCTGGTAATGGTCCATAAAAGTCAATAGCTAGTAATTCATTAGGATTATAAGCCAAAATTGGCTGCAAGATTCCAGTAAAATTTTTATTTATAGGTTTTGCTTGGGGAAAAATGTGGCTGGTTCTGAGAACTGATAAAATATTGGAGTGCATTCCCAGCCAATAAAATAATTATTTGAGCACATACTCAAACTTATGCAATCCAAAATATCCATAAACACAATGCATGTATTCAATCAAATAATTCCTAAGCATTTTAGATACAAGTGTTCTCTAGGAACTTTCTTCCATGGTAACCTCATATTGAAGAATACAATCCTCAATATGATAGATTCTTTCTTGTTGTTTTAACTTGGATAGGTCAATTAGTGAGGGATTCAGTACTCCTTTCTTGTATGCTACCATCGGAGCACAGTCCAGATCATTTGCCTGTATCTCTGGTAGTGTCTGTAAATCTTGCTCCACTGAGTCATCTATAACCAATGTAATTGTGGCAATACTTAAATTATCAGAGTGGAGGTGACACTGAGAAAAATCTATGGGATGCCAATTTAAGCATTGGCCACAATATTATCTTGGCCAGAATAATAGACTACTCTATATTGAAACTTCTGTAATACCAAGCTCCAGTGAATCAAGCAATCATTTGTTAGGTAGCTATTGTTTAGAAAGTCTAAACACATATGGTCAGAAATAACAACAAAGCTTGAGCCCAACAAAAATTGTTT
The DNA here is from genome assembly GCA_028023455.1 of Epiperipatus broadwayi. Taxonomy (NCBI): domain Eukaryota; kingdom Metazoa; phylum Onychophora; class Udeonychophora; order Euonychophora; family Peripatidae; genus Epiperipatus; species Epiperipatus broadwayi. The sequence goes on along the minus strand of JAQFVV010001741.1, from coordinate 4,320 downwards.
AAATTTTCTGAAGACCCATACAACAGACAGAGATTCATTTTCAGTAGTCATAAATTATTTTGAGACTCTTTTAGTGTACAGGTACAAAAATATAATACTTTGTGGCATTTCTGTTCATCAATTTGGAACAAGACTACTTCCAACCCATACTATACTAGTATCAGTTTGTACATAAAAAGTTTGAAAAAAAATCAAGGTAATACAGAACTTCTTGTTTGAGAAACTTCTTCTTGATGAGCTAAAACTCCTGCTCCTGTTGTGAACACCAAACCTATTTCCGATCCTTTCTTAATAACTGGACCAAGATTTATGAATCTACAGCAAAGTTTTCATAGAACTGATGATAAAAGTTGCAGAGCCCCAAAAAGAATCTCACCTGACCTCTGTTAGAAGATGTAAGGAAATTCTCAATTGCAGCTAATTTATCAGGATGAGGTTTAATATCATCCTTCCCAATTAATAAGACTAAAAATTCCATTTTGTCCATGGACAAGTAATTTTCTGCAGATTGATTGTTAACATTTTTTATGGTACTCTGTCAAAAATAATTCCAAATGCTCCAAGTGTTCTTCTATATTTCTGGAAGCAATAACCACATCTCCCATGTACATTATAATAATATTTTTTACCTTCTCAGACAATATCTGATCCAGACACCTTAACAGCCTGATATACTGTTGATCAACCCAAAAGGCATCGGGTTAAAAACATATGTATATCTATCATACTGAATTCCTGTATATTGGCAATCAGATGAATGGAAAGGTATCTGCCAATAACTAGAAGTCAATTCCAATGTAGTAAAGATAGTTTTCCCTTGAAACGTAGCCAGAATTTCAGTTATTGAAGGAGGAATGGCATTTAAATGGTGAGTGTCCAAACATTCTAATAGCCCTATCTTTCTTCTTTACTAGCACCAAAGAGTTAATATATGATACTTGCTTACCCATAACACCCCATTCAATTAACTGTTGTATTTGTACCATCCTCCTTGGCTTTATATTGAAATGGAATGGAGTAGGATGGACTTTGAAAATGGTTTCTTCCTTTACCTTAATTCAATTAATATACCCTTCACTAGCCAGAGATCTATTAGAAAAAACATATAACACTGCATTAACACCTGTGTTAAAAGATTTGTTGATCTTTCCCCTTTAGGATGGACTGTTCCACCTTATTCTTCATTTCAGTTGTGACTAAGACTGTGTGTATACAGTGTATTTGCAATGACTGATAATTGTTCAACACCTCTAAGAGTATTATAGTTTCTCTGCACTGAAATAGGCACTGACTCTAATCAAGCACCCATTTATGAAGATGTAGAAAATCTATTCCCACTATGACATCTTGTATCAACCCAGGCATTATCAAAAAGGCCTGTTTCACTTTCATGTTCACCAGACAGAGTTGTATCCAAATCTGCTCCATCTCTATGTTTGCCTTTTTCCATTATCCAATGCAACTCACATTCTCTTTAGAGAAAGTGTATACATGTGTGTCTGTTGTTTTAACTGTAAATAAAAATGACTTTAAAGCAACGACGTATGACTACCTGAATTAATTAAAGCCTGTGCTGTAACAGATCCAATTTTTATGCTTATGATGGAAAAAGTCTGGTTAGCTCCAACTAACATTGGTTCATCTTTACCCACTTCCACATTGGACACTATTCTCCTGTCTCTGTCATGTATGCTTACCTTCTCCACTCTTTTTTACTATAATCAATATCTGTCAATAATGTTACCATTTTTTCTATAAGTATTTTATTATTGACCAACATGGCTTGTTGTACCACTGCTGGCATATTGCTTTTTATTATTGAGATTAACTGGCTTTCCAACAAAGACAATGATGTCAACAACTTTAGTATAGCAGCTTGATTATAGAAAGACAGCATATAGGTTTCTTCCTTTCTCCTGGAATATGCTTACTGCAAGACTCTCCTAAAGATGCACTGTTGTCTCTTTTTACTCCAAAAACTGTGCATGATGTTGTAACTGTAATCCCCAAATGTATATGGCTTTATACTTAAAGTATGCACCAATCTTTGGCCACACCCTGTAAATGATTACAGGCCACTACAATCTTTTCTTGTTCATTCCATTTGTAAAACTGAAACACTTTTTGAAGGCTTTCAAGATGCATAGCTGGACTTTCTCTTCTATCAGCCATGAAAAGTTTTATCTGGATCAATCTTATTACTCTGGGTTTAAGTTTCCTATTCTCAACTTCCTTTCTGGGCTTCCCCTGTTCACATTTAACCTTCTCCTTGCTGTCCTATTCCTTTAGGGTCTGATCTATTCTTTTCAAATAAAGCCTATTTTGCTGACCTACTATCCTTATTTTCTGATGAGATTGTCAATCCTATCTTGGCACTCTCTAGCATCTCTGTCTGCCTCTCTTCCTATAACCCTATTTATTTACTTCCCAATTTTATCTTTCTACTTTAAAAATATGACTACTAATATTTATTTATTTAATAATTTCTTTCATTCAAAATAGATCTCAAAAACACTACTTTATTATTTACTTATTTTATCATATAAAAAGACAAATCCCTACTTCAAGCTGTCCCAACAACACACCAACTAGCCTAAACTGATTCCAAATACTTAACTTTTGCCTCCTACATCTGAAATATTTCTCAATTTTCTAAACAAAATCTTACATAAATTTAATCTCGAAGTCCCAATTTGGCAGCATGAAAATTCAAATATACTATGTAATGGTCACTCTACTTTTGATCATAAAAGGCACCACCAGGTCACTGTGTGCCTGGAGAATTTAATTTTACTGTGATCAAAAGTTGATGATGATGGTTACCACTGGCTAGACACTGGTAGAAAGCAAGAGATCTTAACTATTGCTCAAACAATTGAGAATATAAAACTAGGATAAATGTTAGCTAATATAATTTTAAAATATATTAAGTTTATAAACTAATTTATTAAAATTACAATAATGATGAAATTGCAGACAAACCAAAGTATAAAAGTTTGACCTAAATTTCTAGTGAAGGCTGTATGAGAGCAAAATAAAATAATAAACATCCTGGCAGATACCCTAATCTTCTCATAGAATTTTTTGAAGAGAAAAATAAATTTACTTCAACTGATGATTCATAAAAAAACAAATTACACTTTTCCTATCCAAAGATTTTGTAAGATACAAAACAAAATTGTCTTGTAAAGAATCAACGAATCAGCTACACACAGAGATAGATAAAAGAAGACATTAAACAATTATGATATATGAGAAATTTATGTGTTTCCTTTAGACTGAGCAAAGGTTTTACTAGAGATTTATGCTATGTCAAGAATATAAAATGTTACTTTACTGTTCAGGTAAGTCCCATGAGTACTCACAGTGGCACATAGATTTTATTGAGTAAAGACTTCAAATGCCTTTCTCTTTAAATAGTGGTGAGTGTGATGGTATACTTGGAATACAGTTTTTGTGTAGGCTTTTAATGCATTATTAGAAGGAATAGCTCAGAGTTCAGGATACATCCTCAGACTGGCTTAGTATGGCATATTCAGGGCATGGAACACAATCATGTGGAAAGTGAACACAGTTAAGTCAAAGTAGATTATCTGAGAGTTCAGTCAAATGTCTGGTAAATGAATCTAATCTCTTGAGGGAAAATCTAGTAAGTGAACAACAAACTTGACATTTATTATAAACTGGATATCTTAAATTAGCTGAACAGAAATAAGCTGTGTAGTCATATTTCTGAAACACAAGAAAGTAGGTCAAGCTAACCAGACTAATAAGCAAACAAAAAAGAATAATAGGTTCAAAACTGCTGGGGTATTTATATAACACTTTTATCTTCTGTGTAATCTTTCTTTTTTTTTTAATTAGAAGTTAGAGCTCAGGGCAAATTCCTATTTCACAGTCAATTTTAATTAATAATTCTGACCAGGGCTTAACTTATTTTAAAAAAATGAATTAATACAAAATTAAATATCTGCTCCTCAAAATAAATTAAAATAGATTATATTTAAACAACAGGGAATGCAATCAACTTTCATTTGATTAAAAAAAACATTTCATAAACAAGAATGTAATTAACTTTCTTTTAATTTAAAAAAACACTTTCCAAAAAATAAAAGAAAATGTTAGTTTTTTTAATGTTTTTTATAAAATTAACTTAAAACAGATTTTAAATTACAATTTTGAAAACACAAATTTTTGAAAGAAAAATAAATACATATGTGTGCTACTTACTATATACTCATAAAAGAATAAATATCAAAATTTAAATGTTGCAATGGAACCTTTGAAGCCGGATACTATCCAGTGGTTATATATATATAT